>JAPFRF010000006.1:95809289-95859289 GCA_029282475.1 Phrynocephalus forsythii
TGGCACGGCCACTCGCCCCCCCAAGCTCAGCGGCGGCGGCGCGTCCGCTCGCTCCCCACCCACCCAGCAGCGGAGGAGGAGGAGGAATGGCCACTCACCCCCCCAAGCTCTGGCTCTAGCGGTGGTGGTGGTGGTGGTGGTGGTGGTGGTGGTGGTTGTGGTGGCGGTGGTGGAGGGCCCGCTCACCCCCCAAGCTCCATGGTGCTGGCAGCGGCGGAGCAGGAGGAGCAACTTGTAGCCCGTGAGGTGCTCGCCCTCTCCCCCACCAAGAGGAGTGCCCCCGGGTTGGGAGGTGCGTGGGGACCTGGCGGGCAACTTCTTAGCACCTTGCGGGCTACCAGTCGCCCGCGGTCAACGTGTTGGGCAGCCCTGACCTATGTGAAATGAAGGTGAACTATAAAATGGAGGACCCGCCACTGACTTTCATTAGATATATTGTTTTTCTCAAAAAGGTGATTTAACTTTCTCATAAGAACATAACAAGAGCCATGCTGGATCAGACCAAAGGCCCATCTAGTCCAGCTTCCTGTATCTCACAGTGGCCCCACCAAATGCATCTGGGAGCAAACGAGACTAGATATCTGTCTCCTGATACCACTCCCCTGCATCTGGCCCTTGAAGTACCCCGGTTTTTAAGCCTGGAGATGACACATCTCCATCATGGTTTGTAACCTGTGATGGACTTTTCCTCCAGGAATCTGTCCAATCCCCTTTTGCTACAGGGAACCTCTCCACTTGAGGGAGAATGCAGATTTGGAAGACTCCCACAATGGGTCCAGCAGCCTTGCCTTCTGCAGTGACATTTCTCAACCACCTATGGTCAACAGAGGGGACAAGACTGTTGGGGTTTGTGTTTAAGCAGAGTCACAGTGGAATATTCTTTGGGCCTTTTCACACGACCCCTCAGATCCGCTGGTCCCTTAAATTCGGACCAGCGATCTTGAGGGTTCCTTGCTGTTCCTCCTTCCCCACCCGCTCCGCACTTCCTTGTTCTGTCTGCGGGAGGGGAGGGAGGGGAAAAAAGCCTTAGACACGGACAAAAGAAGAAACCCTTACCTCCCGTGGGTGGAAGCTTGCTCCGAGCCCCGGTTTTACTTCCTGGTTGCTCTTAAAGGGGCGGAGGCGAAAGAAAAACAACAAAAAGAAGCGAGGAGAGCTCAGGCACTCTCTGCATCAAATATTTTTCACCTCCCAAAAGCAAGTACAAGAAAGTGCAGCTGGGTCGCGCTTAGGTGGGCGGGGTCGCACTGAATTGTCTGCAAACTCCGGACCTGGTGGGGAAACATTTTTAAGGTCCGGAGCTTGCAGCTCTTTGCCGCGGAGCTTAGGGGTCGTGTATAAACGCCCTTTGTTTTGAGAAGAAGATTTTTATTCTTTACAGGATTATTTAATCACAGTTCAGTTCACTGTTTGTTAGGTCTGTTATACTAATCCAATATTTAAAGTCCTTCAGTAGTTGTATTGTTATTTCACCCTTCTCAATGAGCTCCAGGTTTCTTATCAGGTCAGCATGAGGAGTCAGGCAGTTCATTGGATGGAGCGTCAATCTTTCTTCTCGATGCTGCTGTTAGAGTTGCTTTCCTTGTATGCTGAGCCACCTGGGGGAGGCTCAGTGTTTTTGAGAGGGTGAAGTGCCTTGTGGCGCAGTGGTTAAAGGCCTGTACTGCAGTTAAAACTGTGCTCATGACCTGGGGTCCAATCCCAGGTAGCAGGCTCAAGGTTGACTCAGCCTTCTGTCCTTTTGAGGTCGGTAAATTGAGTACCCAGATTTCTGGGTGGAGGGGGGGCAATGTGTAGCCTGCATAATTAAAAAACTGCATAATTAAAAAACTGTAAACCGCCCAGAAACTACTTGAAGTGCTATGAGACAGTATATAACACTTTGCTTTGCTTTAGCCATGTTAGTCCTTTCAAGAATTGCAGGCAAAAATCAATGAAAAACAAAACAAAACAAAAAGACACAAAACATGTGGCACCTTAAAGACCAACTATCATATTTTAATGTAACATTTCGTGGACACGTCCACTTCTTCAGACATAGAGCAGCAGTGTTTCTGAGGTTGGATTCCCTAATCAAATCCACCTGCTGCAACTTCTACTTTACCAAGCTTCCTGTATCTCACAGTGGCCCCACCAGATGCGTCCGAGAGCCCATGAGACGAGATCTCTGTCTCCTGATACCACTCCCCTGCATCTGTCCCTTGAAGTACCCTGGTTTTAAGACTGGAGATTACACATCTCCATCATGGTTTGTAACCTGTGATGGACTTTTCCTCCCGGAATCTGTCCAGTCCTCTTTTGAAGGCATCCAGGCCAGATGCCATCACCACATCCTGTGGCAGGGAGTTCCGCAGATTAACAATGTGCTTGCCCTTTGATGTTGAGAGTTCTTCCAGCTCTGCAGTTCTCTAAGACTATTACATTAGCAAAGGTGCTGAGATTCATGTACTGATTAGGGAATATTGGTGAACACAGCCCTTCAAATGACCCAACTCTCTCAGGCTTCAGTGGTCAATAGTAGCTTTTTGACCCAGTCATGGAAATGCACTAGCAACCAGTACAACCAGTATCCAAGTCATGTACTCTTATCCCTAGCTCAGTGATGGCGAACCTTTTAGAGACCAAGTGCCCAAACTGCAATTTAAAACGCACTTTTTTTTTTTGCAAAGTGCCAATACAGCAATTTAACCTGCATACAGGTGGCTGTTGAAGGGGCGATGTTGGGTGCCCACAGAAAGGGCTCCGAGTGCCACCTTTGGCACCCATGCCATAGGTTCACCATCACTGCCCTAGTTCAATGACTGAATGATGATGCTTACTGCAGGAACAATTTCCGGCTGCAGGTATCTCCTCCCCGTTTGCGAAACTCATTGCAGGAGAAAAGATGAATCCCTGCAAGGGCCTCTGTTTTGGTCAGCGTGATAACAGACTTAGAGAAGATCCATGCAGTGCATTAAACAGATGTCTGTTTCATGTCTCTGCCATCAAGATCCAAGTGAGTGTCTCTGAGATGTGAATGCATCTTGATCACAGCCCATTAAGTTCACACACTTCTTGGCTTTCCCCCTCCCCCACACACTCTTGTGAAAAAAATAAAACAAAAAGAAAATTTTCTATCAGAATTACTAGCTGCTGAGCTCCCGCTATTGCCTACCACACCTCTGGAATGTGAAACAATTTGGCTCATTTCAAAAAGTGGAATCCATCCAAGTTCTTAGAAGCAAATCTCTTCTTAGGAGGGGGAAATAACTTATGCTCGTCATGATGACATAAACGGTGCAACTTCTTCTAAGAAGCCGTGTCACTTAGTTCTAAACACTTCTACTTGAAAATATATCTTTCCATATAAAAAGAAGGAAGCGGAGGATGAAACAGCAAATTTTCTCCACCCATTGTGCCTCACACTAAATTGCATCATTACATCATTGGAAGTGCCGTTTCCTTAACAGACAACAAACGTCTGTTTATCGTGGCATGAACTACCCTGTCTCAGTATGTTGCAAATGAGCTTTTGTGTTGTGATTTGTTATTGAGAAGGTAACATGGGCTTTGCTTGGAAGTCTAATTGCTGATGCATGAAGCTTTGAATGGATTTATGTCTATGAAGATTCTCAGTCATCCCAATGAGTTTATCTGGAAGTTGAGTCATGGCAACTGGACTTCTTTCCTTGAGAGATTGAAACATTTTGCTGTTCATTCAAACAGCTTCATCAGTCTAAACAGACTGATGAAGCTGTTTGGGTGAGCAGTGAAATGTTTCAATCTCTCAAGAAAAGAAGTCCAGTTGCCATGACTCAAGTTCCAGACTTTGAATGGATTGTGTACCTAGAAGGAAAAAGATTAGCAGGAAATACACATTGAGTACAGTGGTACCTCTACTTACAAGCGGCTTGACTTAAGAGCAAAAAAATGGCATTTTAACTGCTGCCTTACAAATTTTAGATGCGGTCTGCTCTACCTACAATTTTATTTTATTTTTTTTTATTTATTTATTAGATAGGGCTACTCTACTTAAGAGTTGTTCAACTTAAGAGCATGCATTCAGAATGGGTTAAACTCGTAAGTGGAGGTACCACTGTATATGATTTGATGACTCCATATTTTTAAGTAAGGCCATAACAATACTTGTTGTGGATCTGGCCCCATGCCACACTTGCTGAAGCATAGCTGTGCAATATATTCATATATGTACATATTCAGCCATATGGATGGATCCTCTGTGTTCTTTGCCAAAAGCCAGAGCAGGGAACAGCATGTATGAATACTTCATTGTGCAAAAACATATTTTGAGAGGCAATCTAAGGCATTATGAAGTTAGATTCGAGCTTCACACGCACATTCCCACTGATGTATTAACTGTATACATGCAATAAGAGTCATTTAGAGGTTTTGGTTTTAGTACGAAGAGGCATTCAAAATGGCAGATCTTTTCTCCCATTGCACAGAGAGAGAAGTCCAGCCGTGACGGGCAATTCATTGAACACAATCAACCCTCAAAGCTCCACCGATGGTTATGATTCTAATTTTCATAGCACGGTTTCCAATCCGTTCTATGGAGCTTATCTCCCCCTTAACATAAAGCCACCTGGGAAGGGGACTGATTGATTAGCTCATTGTTCAGCCTAGCAGGACTAGCTATTTTAGCTAGTCTTCTGGTCAAGAGTCTGCAGCCTGAATAGGAATGAAATGGTAAGGATGAACGCCTCCTTTAGCAGTAGATGCACAAAAGCTGTTCTCTGCAAATGAAAGGCAGGGAACATGTGTCATCAACAGGCTAGAACTATCAATCCTCGACATTTTCTCTTTGGGCTGTGCTTAATGACATTTGGAGTACAACATGTGGAGTTCCTCACTGGTCTGCCCCCCCCCACAATATATGTTTCATTTATAAACTCTGATTTGTTGTTCAATGTTGTTCAATCACACTGCAGAAACACAGGAAGGAAAAGCACCCAGTTCTAACAAACTCTCTGCCATGTAGCCAGTTAGCATCATCACCATCTTAGAACCGTAGAGCTGGAAGAGAACCTCTGGATCACTGAGTCCAATCCTGTCAAGGAGTCACATGGGGGAATTGAACTACAGTAATCCCCCACCTATTGCAGGGGTTAGGGACCCAACCTGACCTGTGATAATGGGAAAACCGTGATGTGCAAATGCTGGGTCGGGTCGGGACTGGGGGCCCTCTCTGGGGCCTCCTACACTTACCTGAGGCCAGGCACTGCCCTGAACAGGCCTCCAATGGGCTTCCTGGGCCTGCCGAAGGCCCCAGAAGTGGTTTCTGGTGATCCAGAAGTCACTTCCGGTTTTTCAGAAGTCACTTCCGGTTCACTGGAAACCACTTCTGGGGCCTCCGACAGGCTTGGGGAGTTGGGAACCCCATTGGAGGCCTGTTTGGGTGCCAAGCCTGGGGTAAGTGCAGGAGGCCTCAAACAGGCCCCACACAGCTTGTCCCAGGAGCCCTTTGTTTCATATACTGTGGTCCCGTGATATACCGCAAAATGGCGGGGGATGACTGTACCAAATTTTGGCTCCACAGCCAGATGCCTAATCCAATGAGCTATCTAGCAGTTCATGCTACACCAAGTGGTTTTTACAACAGTATGGGAACAGGCATGTGCTGAGGAACCTAGGAGATGCATACAAGATTGTCCTTCTATCCATGTTCCATCAATAGGGTATTGACCTTTGCCTTTTTAGTTTTTATTTACAGATTTAAATCTTTATATCTTCAGTTCTTCCTCACATGCTTGGTGAGAAATCAAAACAAGTTTTCTTTGTGCAGGAAGACAGGAACATTGTAGGAAAGAATCTGTAAGACTTGATTTTTCAAGTGTTTCTATAAATTCTTGAGACTGCGGTCTATAATGCATGCTGCCTGGTTACACAGATTTGGAAGCACTGAATAGGTTGCTTGTGTCTTTTGGAGAAGCAAGCTGTTTCTCCACTGCTTCCTACATACTTTGTTTCCCAAAGAGAAAAATATTTGAGACACATGTGGAAAGCTGCAGATAGAACAAGGGGAGGAAGAAAGTGTTTGGTTTTGGTCTCATTCCAACAGTGACGCCTTTCACTGGGGTTTGAGAACCCTTGGGAGACCTTCTTCCCATGTCAGGAATTCACTAGTGATCCCCCCACCCTACTCCATCCTAACATCCGTAACATAAATGAAGATGTACAAAGAGTGCCCCAAAGGCCTTCTAATGCCCAGCTGGCACTGACTTACATAGCTTCATCAGGGCTGTCCTGGTTTATGTCCTCTAAATAATCTCTCAGAGTGAGCTCAGAGAATGCAGATAGTTTTGTTCCTATCATATATTTCTTTGGCTGGAGGTTGTTTATGGAGTTGGACTTATTCTCATTGTTGAAGTTTCAGTAACCAGGGTTTATATCACTGTGGATTTGCTCCAGCATCTTCCGTGAACAAATGGGGTATTGGATGCCCATTCAGTTGACCTACACAAAGGAACTTCCTTTGGTGCATCAACCACTAACAAGGCAACTTGGACATAAAGGAGTTTTCCCAGCTGGTGTTTCAATCGCACAACCCACTTTTCTGCTAGCAATAGTTTATCTGGAGGAGGAAAATATATAGCTGTAGAATCTGTTATCACTGGCTGGTTTTGCATCTGTTCTATGTAATCTAAACTACAGTTTAGAGTTGAGTCACAAGGCTCTAGGTCTGAGTGTTCAGATGCCTAGTCATAATTTTGACTAACTTTAAAGCAAAGTTCAACTGATAGGAGCATGGGAAGAATTTTTGAGTCTGGCTGCAGTAGTTGATTCTAAGAATTCTTCCAGAAAACAAGCAAGCAACCAAGTGATCAACAAGATGACCAAGACAACCCTCTTTTGTTGTCAGTGATATCTGTAGGCCATTAATTTCTCCCAAACTCAAGGCAGTGTCTACACAATTTTGCCTATTTTATCTGAACAGCAATCATGTGGTGTGGTGCCATTAGGAGACATAGAATCATAGTTGGAAGAGAGCTCAAAGGCCATCCAGCCCACCCCCTGCCATGCAGGAACCCCTATCAAAGTTCTCTTGACAGATGGCCATCCAGCCTCTGCTTAAAAACCTCCAAAGAAGGAAACTCCACCGCCCTCCATGGCAGCATATTCCACTGCTGAACAGCTCTGACGATCAGGAAGTTCTTCCTAATGTTCAGTGGAATTAGAACCTGGAACTCTCAAGTTTATTTGCATTTGCCCCACGTAATGAGTAGAGAACTCCATCATAGGGACATTTTCACTACATAGTCAAGTGTCATGGTTGACTGGGTCCTTCACAGTACAAACGGCTGTGAACGGGTTCATGTTATAGCCAAGACTTGGTTTTATTTCTTCTGTAGCAGGTATGCTAAGGTATGGGAGACTGGCTGGGAAAAGAATTTCTCAGCTCCAGTTGTCCCCAGTCAAGTTACACACTGCCCCAGATCAGTGCTTTCACAAGCTCTATCCCACCATTCATCCACTGAAGACATTGGAGCCATCATGGAGAAGACAAGAAGGTCATTTCCCAAGAAGGACACTTAACAGGGACATTATGATATAATAAGGCTGTGTTCTTGTGTCAGCTGAATGCTGAGTTCCAGGTCAAACTGAGACTATTTTTGTAAAGGTGGGCATTCTCTGTGGGGCCGGAGAAAGGTTTTTCACACAATGTATACAATCCTGATTCAGCCTGTGTTTCTTTAATATTCTGCTTCTGGCGGTGGCATGATTTTAGTGTAAGGTTTTTATTATTGTTTTAATTATTTATTGATAATTGATGTTTTAACTGTTTTAATTCTTTATTGTAAGCCACCCAGAGACCTTTGGGTAGTGGGCGGCATATAAGTTGTAAAAATAAATAAATAAATTAATAAAATAAAGGTTGAGAACAGCTACCCTAGGTCAAAGCAAATGAGTCAACCTAATACTGGTACAAATCAGAACCAGATTGAATTGTATTGGAATAATGCAGTATTAAGAAGTAGAGATGGGCACAAATAAAAAAATGGCATTTCGGTTTTTCGTTTATCATTGAGAGGTCCGTTTCATTTTGTTTCTGTTTTTCGTGAATTTTTGGAAAAAATTTGTTTTCGTTTTTCATTTTTTCGTTTTTCATTTCTACCCGCTTTTTGCCCGATTTTTAAAGCATTTCCGTGCGGGGACGTCCCCCAATGCCCCAGACCAGAGGGAAAACACTAAAAAAAATTGATGCTGGCAGAGACACAGTATAGACTAGGTTTGCAGGGAGGTTGCAAAGGCAGCGGCGGGCATTGCAGTCACAGAGTGACTGCACTGCGGGGCAGGGGAGGGTACTCACCGAGAGGTATGCACACATGCACACAGGGAGGCTGCAGAACTGAAGCTAGAGTCGCAGAGACAGCAATCCCACCCTAACTCCCACCAGGGACTGCAAGGAGGATGGGGCTGCCAGAGCTTTTTATGCCCTCTGTGGCTGCCAGACCTGCCCAGTCTGCAACCTGGGCATGCTATTGGTTGAAGTTGTCCAAGAATTTACATGATCCCATCACATGGCTTGCCTCCATGTTGTGGCTGGAGTGGCGACATCCATTTTGTCATCCTCAAAGGGAAAAGAAAAATACATCGCAATGGGAGAAGACAAAAACAAACGTTTTAAGGACCCCAATCCCCTGGTAGGTAATAATTTCAAATAATTATCACATTATTGCTGCATTTTTATGGATGTCCAGGGCGTTTTAATACCCAAGAAATCAATATTAGGCATCTGGGAGCCATTTTGGGTCAATGTCCCCTAACTCCCCTTAAAGGAAAAAAAACAGCGATCTGAGAAAAGACATAAATGCACATTTTAAGGACCCCACCCCCCGGTAGGTATTATCTGACAGTATAAATAATTATCGCTGCGTTTTTATGGATGTCCGGGGCATTTTTTAACATTTAAAACAGCTCATTTCATTGCGCATTGCCATTAATGAAAACGAAACGTAACGAACACAATTTTCTTGGTTCTGTTTGTTTCATTCCATTTTCATCACAATTTTCGTTTGTCATTTCGTTACATAATGAAATGAATAACGAATAACGGAAATGAAAAAAATGTTCATTTCGTGCCCATCTCTATTAAGAAGATTTAATGGGTGGTATATATGCAGAACACTTTGCTTTTTTAATATACTTCAGATTTTCTGGACTAGAAGTACTATAAATCTCCATTCTAGGAGCTAGGAGGCACCATCCAAACACCTATGGAGGAGCCTCGTGACACAGCACTTAAATGCCTGCACTACAGCTAAAACTGTGCTCACGACCTGGGGTTCAATCCCAGGTAGCCGGCTCATGGTTGACTCAGCCTTCTATCCTTCTGAGATTGGTAAAAGGAGTACCTAGCTTGCTGGGGGGGGGCAATGTGTAGCCTGCATAATTAAATTGTAAACCACCCAGAGATGTGTTTTAAGTGCTATCGGGCGGTATATAAACAGAACATTTTGCTTTTTAAATATGTTGCACCTGGAGATAATCCCATTAGTACTGCAAGGGCCACATGGCCTTTCTACCTCCCCTGACATAGCTCCCTATCCTGGGGGCAATGGTGGCCACCATTCCGTGAACAAGCAGTTGCCTTCTGTGTGAGGAATGGAAAAGTGGACGGCCTCTCTTGTTCTTTGCTTCAGGCAGCAAAATGTCTTGGACACCCTTGTTCCAAAGCAGTCCCACAGAGGGAGACAGAAACCTTACGGTGGAGAATGAAGTCACCTCTTTTTTTAGGACCCTTTAGCTAAGTCAGTGGTTCTCAACCTGGGGGTCCCCAGATGTTCCTCGACTGTAACTCCCAGAAATTCCTTCCAGTACAGTGAATGGTGGAGGCTTCTGGGAGTTGCAGTCCAGGGACATCTGGGGACCCACAGGTTGAGAACCACTGGGCTAAGCTCTACCTGCTTTTCTTTTGTTTTCTCTTGTTCTCTTTTTCTTGTTACATATCCACTCAGGTCCACTGACCCTGTCACCATGTTGTACCTAATAAAATAGTCTATTTTCCTTGTTTCGCTTAGTCGCCTCAGCACACAATTGTTTGTGCTCCCTGCCTCTGGTGACCTGCATTTCCCAGAGGCTAACCTGACACGAACCCGGAGCGAAGCCCCATAAATCACTAGGTAACTTCATAAATAGGTATACAAATAATAGTAACTGCCCTGGCCAGGAAAGAAAGCAAATTAAAAAACCAACAGGCAGAACTATTGAAGTTCAGGACCATTAGCGTTGGATATTGTTCTCAGACACAATCCTTTTCTTTACTTTTTTAACCTGTGAGCAACAGATTGAGTGCCAGAAATCTCTAGGACACAGTGTGTTGAGAGACCATCTAAGGATTTTACACTAATCCTAGTGCCCCAATGACACCTTTATTAAAGGGTAGGTTAGATCTGCTGGAGGGTCTCGTTTTTGGACAAAGGTGCTGCAAATGAAGTGCCAGGTGCCCCTCCTCAAGTGTGTTACAAGTCAAGTGCCAAATGCGAGAAATTCCCATTTTATTGCTCCCTGCAGTGCACACACTTACACCCACCCACCCACACAAACACACACAGACCCACCCACCCTCTGGCAAACTTAATATTTAAGCAAAATGGTTCTTCAGTTGCTCTGGTAAAAGGGAGCAAAGTGTGTGTGTGTGTGTGTGTGTGTGTGTGTGTGTGTGTGTGTGTGTGTGTGTGTGTGTGTGTGTGTGTGTGTGTGTGTGTGTGTGTGTGTGTTTGTGTGTGTGTGCGTGTGTGCAGTGCTGTCTTAGTACATAGGTATGCTTGGCATCTGCCCGGAGGCCCCACAAGCATAGAGGCTCCATCCTAATCTAGGCACAGATTAGGCACCAATTGATATAAATTTATTTTATTGATAATGTATTTTGTTATTCTTGTGAGTGGTTCTGGAAGTTGAGTCATGGTGACTGGACTTCTTTTCTTGAGAGATTGAAACATTTTGCTGCTCATCCAAACAGCTTTGTCAGTCTGAGGAAAGCTAGTTGTGAGTCCTCCATTTTATAGTTTACTATGGTGGTGGAGGTGTGAAGTATTTTTGATTTGTCTGGGGATTGTTGAAATCACTGCTTGATGAGTAGCAGATACACTGTCCCAGAGCGCCCCCATCTCTGTTGAGAGAGGGGATTTAAATACTCACATGAATGGCTTCCCTGGTCACACTTCTGCCACCAAGGCCATAGCTAACAACCCATATTTTATGGGTTTCAGCACCTTAGGCTATTGTTCACCTAATTGTCTATTGAGACTATTGTCCACCTAAGAAGCCTGTTCAGGACATTGTTCATCTTATGAGCCTATTTCAGACCAGGGTGACATGAAGTCAAAGTGAATGGTAAAGTGGAGGGCTCACAACTAGCTTTCCTCAGGGGCCAGTTTATAGCCCAATGAATTAACGAATCAAAACTTGCTAAACATTCATTAATTCATATTCACTGGGGGGGGGGACTCCATTTATGACAAAACTGATGAACTTATGTTGAATTTGAGCTTTATTTGCATTTAATTTTGTTGGATTTGGGGGAATGGATGGATGTTGGCCAATGTCAGAAAATGGGATTCAGTTTTCACTTTTTTTCTACCCATACTTAGAAGGATTCAGAAAACGTGGTAAACGAACCCCCCCTCTCCCTGTGTGTGTAAAGGAACACAATTGTAAGTTATTTTTAAGTGAATGACTGGAGTAGGGTTCCAACATTATTGAAGACCTTTACCTTCTCTTGGTTTGTTTTATCCACAATAAAGCCACGGATGAGGCTGCTGGTTGACCTTGAAGCTGATCTTGAAACTGCCAGGAGAGATTTATGTACTTAAGCACAGCACAAATCAAATAGTTAATCATCATTAAGGCCAAGGAAATTTGACAGAAATCAGTTAAATGCAACAAACCCATCCTAAAGCCATTGCACACAGCTTCCCTCTGTGCAAATCCATCATCTAGAATATGATAAGCATCCAGCAAAGAGCAAAACATGTTTGCCTGAATAAATATGGCTTACATTTGAATGAGCATTGCTAAGGACTTAGGCCTTAACTGTTGAGTTTATTTTTCCAAAACACCAAGTAGAAATGAATTTGAGCTTTGTTCGCATTTAATTTTGATGGATGGGGTGTGTGTGTGTGGGGGGGGACTCTTGTAATTCATGCTTAAACCCAAATCAGAGTGCAAATGAAGTGAAGTGAGTTATCCCATAGCTTTCTTCAATAAGCAACTCAAAGGAGGGGGGTTAATATGATGCAGTGGGTAGAGTCTATGCCTTAAATTAGAGATTATCTGTGATAAAACTCATTATTTGATGGTCTTGAGCAAGTTGCCATTTTAGTCTGAGTAACCTGCATGTTTATTTGAGATAACATAGGGTAACTTCCCTGCTTTAAATTGGCATCATAGGAAGTTTTTAAATATATGTTTTATTTTGTTTTGTAAGGAGGCTTTCATAAAGGGTCTTAAATACAAAACATTCAGCTCCTTATTTTTTTAAAAAAACAACAACCTTGAGACGTTGCTCTAATAGTAATATTGAGGAAATTTAAGTAGTCCTGCCATCAAACTGATAATTTGATGCCAAAACACATAGATTTTTCATAACATTCAACAGCTGACATTGAAGTCTGTCAGTATTTTTCAAGGTCTGACAACTGACCAGCAGTATAAGTCAGTATCTGACAATGGGATGGCTGTCTAGCAGTAATAATTGCCATAAATATTCATAGTAATTATTACTTCTAGACAGTATATGAAGGTAGGCATGGTAATCAGTATTTGATGGGTTACTGGCAGTAGACCTCAGATAAATTTGCATTGCATCCAACCATCCAACCATCCATCCATCCATCCAACCATCCAACCAACCAACCAACCAACCAACCAACCAACCAACCAACCAACCAACCATACATACATACATACATACATACATACATACATACATACATACATACATACATACATACATGAAAATGGCTAGGTTTTCATTTCTGTCACCTAATTTCTATTCTAAAACATATATGCCACATTTCTTCATCAGAACCCAAGCTGTAAAATAATTTTCATCTCATCTCTGAGTTTGACTTTTTATTCAAGCATTCCTCTGTCAGAGAAGCTCATGTAACATAGGAACCTGCCTTATAATATTCCAAGTCTCTTGGTCCTTTTTACTTGGTCAGGGCCTTATGGGCTGGCCCTCCAGGTTCTATGGCAGAGACCTTTCACTGTTGAATCATTCTAAGTCATGGCAGATCATGAGCTTGACCTCTCATTTAGCTGAGTCACAGAATAGCTTCTTCCACTTAAAATGGAACCACAAATGCAATGTTCCCCTAACCCAGTGGTTCTCAACCTGTGGGTCCCCAGATGTTCCTGGACTGCAATTCCCAGAAATCCTGGCCAACTCAGCTAGTGATGAAGACTTCTGGGAGTTGCAGTCCAGGAACATCTGGGGACCCACAGGTTGAGATTCACTGCCCTAACCCTACCTAGCCAAGGTACATAGACCACCCATGCCACAAAATCTCAGAAGCATCTCTGTGGCCTTATAACCAGATTCTACTCTCTGACTGATTTAGTTTTGCTTCCTTTGCTTCCAGTCTTTGCTTCTGTTAACTCCAAATTTTTTGGGAACTGTAACCACCGATTTCCAACATTCTCCTAAGCAGTGCAGGCGAGGCAACAGATCCCCTGTGTTATCACGTTAAATTAATGTGACCGTATCAGCCCTGCTTTCTCTGTAGATGTAGATTGCTATTAATCCACGTGTTTTAGGAGCAGGAACTTTTTTTGCCTACTTACTCTCTCAAAATAAGAATGACAAGTTGACCGATCTTTTTCCTGTTGTGGGTCACGTGATTTCCCTCCCTCTCAATATTATTTTAAGCAATAAATCTGGGGGGTTTGATTGTTTTTTCTTCTTCTTCTGTTTTGTTTGGTCCACTGAGATAAGGGCAGAATGTTTTGTCTGCACAGAGTAGCCTTCATGAGCCACTGGAAGATTTGAAATGATTTCTGTTTCTAGGAATGCCAGTGCAGTGAGAGGCCTGAGGTAATTTATAATGTTTTGAATGGGATATTTAGAAAAGAATGGATTGCAGTAACATTCTGCCCAAAGGCTGGGGGTTTAAAGAACGTTTTTGCCGCAGTAGCCATGAAGTGGTGTTTGAATAGATTTTCTGATAAAGAGATGTTCCTGTTCTTTGTCTTCTGGGTGTGTTTGGATGTGGTTGTGGGTGGAAACTCAGAAGGAGAGCCAACCTGGAAATAAGGAGAAACGTCCTGACAGTGAGAGCCATTAAACAGTGGAGCAGCTTGCCTGCCCATGTTGTGGGTGTCCCATCGCTGGATGTATTCAAGAAAAGATTGGTTTGGACAGCCATCTGTCCGGGATGGTATGGGGTCTCCTGCCTCGGACAGTGGGTTGGACTACAACAGTGATGGTGAACCTTTTAGAGCTTGCGTGCCCAAACTGTGATTCAAAACACACTAACTTTTGGCAAAGTCCCAATACAGCAATTTAACCTGAATAGAGGTGGCTGTGAAGGGGCGATGTCGGGTGCCCACAGAAAGGGCACTGAGTACCACATTTGGCACCCATGCCATAGGTTCGCCAACACTGGACTAGAAGACCTCTGAAGTCTCTTCTAACCCTACGATGATTCTGTGATTCTGTGGATATCCATGCATGTGCAAACAGTGAATGCTAAAAATATGATGGGCACTAATTAAAGAGTCACATGTAACACGTTTTACCGATGCCTAGAAATTGTAATTTGACAACAACAAAACAAAACAAAACAAACAAACAAACACAAACAGTGACTACAAGGCTGCTGAAACTGAGGATGATGTCTATTGAGCTCATTTTTTTTTCTGGATCACCTATGGTCTTGTCTGGCTTGATCTATTTTCTGTTGACCCAAGTGCTCCATGCCTAATCTGGGCCATTTTGGTCCAGCGGCAGGGCTAAGACTACTAGCAGCAGGGCTACTGTTTTTTTGGGGGGGTGTGGGGGAGAGGATACTCTTCCAAATGCTTATGTTGCCTTGAACACATACAGGATTTCACAATCAGAAAGGAGAGTGGGACAATCAACACTGCAAAAATATGGGTATCATACTTGACAATAGAGATGGGCATGACTAGGGAAAATGACGTTTTCGAGTTGTCGTGTGTCAGAGGCAGTCCGTTTCGGCTTGTTTCCGTTTTTCGTGAAATTTCGCAAAAATTAGTCGGTTCATTTTTTCGTTTTTTTGTTGTCGTTAGTACTGGTTTGGGGGGGTAGCGGGCTCCTGGAGGGAGCTGCAGGAGTCAGCCAGAGCCACAAGTGACGGGCTGGCAGACTCTTTGCACCTGCTGTGTCTCACGTACTTGCATGTAGTGCAATGCAAGTAGATCTGGCTTAGGGTTAAGACGGGTTAGCGCAAGGGCTAGGGTTAGGCTAGTTACGGGTGAGGTTAGGGTGAGTATTGGGGTGCACCTCTGTGTGCCTCTCTAACCCACTTAGAAGGACAGTTTACTGGCGTATGGGTTAGGCTTAGGCTTAGGGTTCGGTTTTGGGCTACGATTAGTGGGCTGTTTATGCCCGATTGGCACATCCCAGAAGTCTCTATGGTCAACCTGGCCAAGTGGCCATGCGATTGGTGGAAAATTTGCATGGTCCACTCCCATGGGTGAGCCCATCATTGCAAATGTGCAGGTGTAAAAAAATAAAATAAAATAAAATAAAATAAAATAAAATCAACAGAGACTTTTTTTTTTTTGCAAGAAAAACTCACTGCTGCTACTGTAAAAATTCAAGCATTTAAAATAGCTAATTTTCGCATGTTTCTGTGGTGCTTTGGTGGGGTTTTGGACCACGATTTCAAAAAAATATTGCGGTCGCCATTTTGGATCCCCGCACTGCATGGCAAATGGATGTGCCCTCCCAGCCTGGTACAGTCAGCAAAACCTGGCCATGCGATTGTGGGAATGGCTCCAAAACTTTGCAGTTGTCCACTCGGGCTGGGCGAGCCCATCATTGCGCAAAAATGCACAGGTGTAAAAAAATAAAATAAAATAAAATAAAATAAAATAGTGGGCTCCTGGAGACTTTTTTGCTATAAAGAAAAACCCACCCTGCTGCTACTGTCAAAAATTCAAGCATTTTAAATAGCTAATGGGGGTTTCCTCACCATGTTTCTGTGGTGCTTTGCAATAGGGTTTTGGATATTGCATACCATTTCAAAAAAATGATTGCGTCATGCCTTCCCTGCACAAGGCCATTTTGGATCACCAGAAGGGCACTGCATGGCAAATGGATGCAAGCGACCTCCCAGCCTGGTACCAGCAGCGCAGGGCAGTTAGCAATAGCCAAGGAGACGGTGGGCTAGTGGGTTGCACCTCTGGGTGCCCCAAATAAAACACCCTTCTGGCCTGGTAGGTGCCCTCAGACAGTTTTGGTTACTTTTAGGGCTGGGAATCAGGTTTTTAACTTTTTTTACAAACTTTTTTCCATGGCCACTTGGCATGCCTTTGGTGGGATGGCTCCAAAATTTGCATGGTCGTCCACTCCCACCACATGGACAAATCAGACCAAATTGTTCAGGTGTAAATAAAATAAAATAAAATAAAATCTGGAGGACAGAGGAGGAGAGGAGAGACATTTTGTTGCAAGAAAAAACCCACTGGTACTGTGAAAAATCTGGCAGTTTATAAAAACTTGTGTGTTTTTGGAAACGGGAATACCGCTAAGCCCCATTTTGATCCCATCTCTACTTGACAAGATTCTATATAGCCATTGCCCAGCATGGATATCCAGCACAATATTGCTGCCATGTGCCCTGCGGCCAAGGGGCAATTTTCCGCCTGTTTGTGGACAAATGACATAAGAACATAAGAACATAAGAAGAGCCATGCTGGATCAGGCCAAAGGCCCATTGAATCCAGCTTTTCCTGGTATCTCACAGTAGCCCCACCAAATGCCTCTGGGAGCACATGAGGATGGGATATCTGTCTCCTGATACAACTCCCCTGCATCTGGTGCCCTGAAGTACCCTGGTTTTATTTATTTTTTTATCGGGTTTTTTTTATTAGAAAATTTTAATATACAAAAGAAAAACAAATTCAAAACATTAACCATACACAAGTCAATCAAAACACTAAAGTTCGGGTAATTTTCCCTCTGTTCTAACGGAAACGGAAACGGGAATACCGCTAAGTCGTAACGTTATTCATCTCTATTGGTGGAATGGCTCCAAAACTTTGCATAGTCCAATGGGCGAGCCCATCATTGCGAATGTGCAGGTGTAAAAAAATAAAATAAAATAAAATAAAATAAAATAAAATCAACGGAGACTTTTTTGCAAGAAAAAAAGGTTCTAAAAGTGGATAGTAGTAATTTTCGATGTTTCTACCCTAATTTGAGCAAGAGTCTAAAAAATTCCTTACAATTAGTCTCCATGTAGTTCTTAAATGGATTTTGCCAGTCTTTTTGGAACCTCTGGTTGTCTTGATCCCTCAGTCTGCATGTCAGTCTGGCCATCTCTAAAAAGTCCAGTAATTTCGCCCTCCATTCATCCAAAGATGACAAATCAGACCAAATTGTTCTTCCAGTTCTGTGCCAGGAGTTATTCCCGTTTCCGTTTCTGCTGTTGCATATAAAAATAGCTAAGTCCTGTCATCTCTACTTTGACAAATTTTATCATCCACCATGGACCCCAACAAAAAAGTTCAGGGGGTCGTTTTGGGAATGTACACTTTAACAAATGACATAAGAACTTTTTGAGTTCAGGCCATATATCAATGCTCAATATTCTTTCACTTTCTCACAGGTCCACCACATATGATAAAAGTCACCTTGTTTCTGGTTTTAAGCCTGGAGATTACACATCTCCATCATGGTTTGTAACCTGTGATGGATTTTTCCTCCAGGAATCTGACCAATCCCCTTTTGAAGGTATCCAGACCAGATGCCATCACCACATCCTGTGGCAGAGAGTTCCACAGACTAACCACGCACTGGGTGAAAAAATATTTTCTTTTGTCTGTTCTTTCACTCCCAGCCCTCAATTTGAGTGTATGTGCCATAGTTCTGGTATTTTGTGAGAGGGAGAAAAGCTTCCCTCTATTCACTTTACTCATGCCCTGCATTATTTTGACAATTTCCCCTGAATTGTCTATTTTGGTTGTGAGCTGCCCAGAGAACTTTGGGTAGTGGGCGGGATACAAGCTATATAAATAAATAAATAAATAAATTAATCCCAGCCCTGTTGCCACTAAGAAACCAGAATAATGAAGAATCCCCCTTTTTGGCTCACAAAATGGAGGAACGTTAACAGTTCCTTGGGTTAGAGGTGGTGGGATTAGCATGGCTAAGGGTCATTGCACTTTACTGAGTGTTTATGCAGTGGGTCTATTTCAGCAAAAGGACATGATTTTGCCTGATTATTTTTACATTTGTCCATCTTGATTGATAAACCAGCAAACTGAGAACAGCAATGGAACTTTAAAAAAGTTGGATCACGTCAAGATCTGTCTCCTCCAGCAACATGGGGGCAGCGAAACTCTTTCAAAACATCCAGCAGTCAGTCAGTCATGAGTGTGATGGATTATGTTCTTTTCAAGCAAGCAGCTGGCATAAAGAAATAATACTGCCTCTGAAAACAGTGGTTCTCTTTTAAAACACTAGAATACATGGCTGTTGAAAGCAGAGCTTAAAGCCACCTTGTTAAAAGGAATAATGTTACCTGTAATATATTACAGTGGAACCTCATATAATAAAAGGTTTGTATAACATAAAATCTGTACAACATAAAAAATTATGGATATAGGGGAAATTTGCTTAACAGAATCGCCTATGGGGCGGATCTGTACAACATAAAAATGGTTGCAATTAGGGATTACTCTGATTCCAATGCATTCCTATGGGACATTTGTAGAAAGGAAAATTTGCTTAATATTATTTCATTTGGAATGAGTTAATTCCTTTATACAAGGTACCACTGTACTTATGAAGCAACAAGAAAAGAGTAATGTTGGGGGGGGGGTCTTGAAAAAGTAACAACTCTAATAAATATATTTTTAGTATAACTACTAGCAATATCATTTGTCTTCATTATTCCTCAAAACTATGTTTTCCATTTGTATTTTTGTGTGTGTGGGAAGTTTAAACCTTTTTTGGGGAATTAGGGTAATTAGAAACAGAATGAGAAGTAACACATTAGTAATACAGTAAGTCTGCAATGTGTTATTAAATGCTTCCCTCTTCCAATAAACGTAAAGAACACTACTGTCTTATTGTGTAACTGTATTGCTAAAAAGAAAACAGGAAAGATTTTATAATATGTCAGCAGCATATTATTAAATGCGTCCCTCTTCCCATAAAAATGAAAAAGATAATATTACTTGAAGTAATATTCAGATAATCTATTAATGCTGGAAAAGTACTGTAAAGTGGTAAAGAAATCCAAATGGATAATTATGTTGATTGCAATCTTAACCCTGTTGTACCTGTCTAGTGATATAAATTTGTATATAAGTGGATAAAGAAAGGAATAATTACTTTTCTAATTGTACTATTTATTTATTTATTTATTTATTTATTTATTTATTTATTTATTTATTTATTTATTTGACTTTTATACTGCCCATCTAGCCCTCGGGCTACTCTGGACAGTTTATAACATAAAATCTCAGCTTAAATAAGGAAAATACAAACAACATCATATAACAAACAAATTAAAACCAAATAAATCAGCAACATGCTGGTTGCAGCCCAATCAGCCTCACATCTAGATGGAGGGAAGCCATTTGTTCCCCCAGCTTTGGGGCTGTAAATTAAGAAAATTGGTCTAGGGGTTCTTATAAGGGAAACCATAGAATCATAGAATCATAGAACCATAGAGTTGGAAGATACCTCAAGGGTCATCTAGTCCAACCCCCTGCCATGCAGGAACCCCATCACAATATTTTCGACAGATGGCCATCCAGCCTCTGCTTAAAAACCTCCAAAGAAGGAGACTCCACCACTCTTTGTGGCAGCATATCCCACTGTTGAACAGCTCAAACTGTCATGAAGTTCTTCCTAATGTTCAAACAGAATTTGTTTTCCTGTAGTTTGAAACCATTGCCCCGAGTCCTAGTCTCTGAAGCCACGGAGAACAAACCTGTTCCCTCTTCAATATGACATCCTTTCAAATACTTAAACATAGCTATCATAACCCCCAGCCTTCTTTTAGAGAGGCTAAACATTCCCAGTTTCCAGATCCACTGATAATATAAACTCTACCTTCATAGGTAGTCTATTATTTCACAGCTTTTCCAGGAAAAAAGTATTTCTAATATTTAGTCAAAATCTCCTTTCTTTTATACTAAATTGATTGATTTGGGTCTAAGCCCCGAGAACAGCAGGAGACAAGCTTGCTCCAGATTACCACCCTACTGTGACACATCTCAATCTTCATTTTTTTCTAGGACAAACAAACCCAAGTCCCTTGGTTTTCCCCATCAGGCTTCATTTCCAGATTCGTTACTACCTTTGTCACCTTCCTTAAGACACATTCTAGCTTATCAATGTCTTCAATAGTGATGCCTAGAAACAGACATAGAGCATTGCAGCAGACATAGTATTGAGCTTTCCTTGACCTGGACATGATACTCATATTGATGCTGTATAGAACTAAATGAGCTCCCCCTCCCCATTATCTGGGAGAAAAAGGTGCCTGAGGGGGAATATGATTGAGACGTACGAAATAATGCATGGCATGAGTAAAGTGGATAGAGGGAGACTCTTCTCCCACTCACAAAATGCCAGAACTAGGAGACATCCACTCAAACTGAGGGTTGGGAGAGTGAGAACAGACAAAAGATTTTTTTTTACCCAGCATGTTGTTAATCTGTGGAACTCCCTGCCACAGGATGTGGTGATGGCATCTGGCCTGGAGGCCTTCAAAGGGGGGATTGGACAGATTCCTGGAGGAAAAGTCCATCACAGGTTACAAACCATGATGGAGATGTGTAATCTCCAGGCTTAAAACCAGGGTACTTCAAGGGCGAGATGCAGGAGGGTGATATCTAGTCTTGTGTGCTGCCAGACATATTTGGTTGGGTCACTGTGAGATACAGGAAGTTGGACTCGATGGGCCTTTGGCCTGATCCAGCATGGCTCTTCTGATGTTCTTATGTTCTTATTATGCACTTACAGGTACGTGTAGTCTAGCTGCTGCAGTCACTCAGTAACTTGCACTATCCATTAAACTTCAAGCTCTCCACTTGATTCCCTTTTTGAACAAAAAATAAATGCACCACAGTAGCAGCCCACTGGATACTTCTGGGGCTATAGGTGGGTGATGTTCTTCAAAGACGAGCAGAAAGAAGTTCAGATGAAACAAATGGGTGATTCCAGCACAAGCAGGATCCTGGATTGCACTTGAATTGAACAGAAGATATTGGTCAGTCATGCCAGCCACAGATGAAGACAATGTGTCATGCTTCAAACTGGTGGTCCAGGCTTTCGTGAATGTCAATAATTCCTGAGATTCTGTTGGACCGTTTCTCATTTAGCAGCTGTTATTTTCCCCCCTTGCTCTTGCTTAACAAAACTGCTCCGGCACATGGCTAGAGAGGGCGGAAGCTTGTTAAAAAATGACAACAAAGCTTCAGAGTAGTGTAATTCATTGCACTGGGAAAGGTTTAACTCCTTTGCATGCCACTGCAAGGAGCCTGAGCTGGACACTGACACGTTTTCCAATCAAGTGCTGCCCACGATTTCTATAAATAGGAGACTTTTCCCCATCAGTGCCTAGCTAGACATGAGATCTGGAATCTGAGCTTTTAAAGACTTGGCTAAGTACAGGCAGCAGTTGTGCCAAACAGTAGCAGGAAGGGAAGCTTCTTCAGAATGAACCAGATGGGATGTCAAAGACCAGATGAGGATGATCTTGTTTCAGGACACAGTCTTTGCAACAAACATGTGTAAAGGGCCTCTTTTCAAAGCTAGTACTGCATCCCACCTTCCTTGAACCCACCGACCGTGACTGATTTCAGATGTGAAGGTCCAGTAGTCCTTGGGGGCCAAGGATTGTAAAGGACGCATCCATGGCCCAGTGATACAGTGACCCCCACCTATTGTGAGGTTTAGGGACCCAACCTGACCTGCGTTAATTGAAAATCCGCAACATGCGGATGCAGGTTGAGTCGGGCCTGGGGGGCATAGCTGGGGGCTCTTGTATTTACCCCCAGATTGGCGTTGCCTGCAAGGGCCTTCCCAAGCCTTCCCAGACCTTCTGGAGTCCCAAAAGGTTTACTGGAAGTCACTTCCGGTTCACAGGGAGGCCCATTTGGGGCCTCCAGAAGGTCTGGAAAGGCCCTCACAGGCCCATTCGGGGCAGCACTAGTCCTGGGGTAAGTATGGGAGGTCTGAAACAGGCCTTTCCCCCCCTTACCACAGGGGGCCTTTTTTCATATACTGCAGTCCCGCAATATAGCGGGACCGCAGTATATGAACTGCGAAAGGGTGGGGCACCACTGTACACTAATGCTTCCTGTGGAAACTACCCAGGTTCATTCCCTGGCATCCCCAGGAAGTGCTACTGACAGTTGTACCTGGTGACCATGGTCGATGCAGGGAGGCAGAAGGCACCACAACTAATGATGGCAGACTTGGGGCAGAAAAAATTGACATCTGCCCACTCACACATTCACACTGGCGGATTGGCATTCACACATATAAAGAAGCAGCTAGGATTTCTCTCAGACACTGCCTCACCCATTGATTGACAGTACAACTTGGCTAAGAAGGAAAATATCCATTGCCCCAAATTCAGTGGTAGGGCACAGCTCCAATTTTATGGGGGAGGCTCTCTGAATCTGGGTTTTAGTCTGTAATTTACAGGAACTATCTAAAGTTCTGAACCCTGTTTCCAAATTGGGTTCAGCACTTTGGATAGCTGTTGTAAGGCACAGGTTAAAATCTGGAGTGGATTCACCGCCACTGTGAAACTGGAGTCACCAGCTCTACCGCCCAAATTAGAAACAAATCTATCTGCTGTTGCTGCCTCTCTCATCTCATTCCCCTTCCTTTCTCAATGTCTGTCTCTCTGTTTGTCTTAGATCTGTTTGAGTCTGGGATCTCAGCAAGAGGAGAGATCCAGCTTGGGCTGTGGACTCTTCACCCCATTGAAAAGGAGGAAAGCAGAAGTGTCTTGAAGTTGAGTCATGGGAACTGGACTTCTTTTCTTGAGAGACAGAAATGTTTCGTTGCTCATCCAAACAGCTTCATCAGTCTGAGGTAAGCTAGTTATGAGTCCTCCATTTTATAGTTCACTTTGACCTCATGTCACCCTGGTCTGAAATAGGCTCCTAAAATGAACAATGGCCTGAATAGGCTTATTGGGTGGACAATAGTCTCAATAGGTAATTAGGTGAACAATGGCCTAAGGTGGTAAAGTATGGGTCATTAGCTATTGCCTTGGCGGTGGAGGTGTGACCAGGGAAGCCATTCATGTGAGTTCACTAGTTGCCCTCATGTCATCCTGGACTGAAATAAGCTCATAAGATGGACAATGGCCTGAATAGGCTTGTTAGGTGGACAGTAGTCACTCTCAATAGGCTCATTAGGTGGACAATGGCCTAAGGTTGTGAAAGTTCCACCTTTACAACCTTCCCAAAGTATGGGTCGCTAGCCATGCCCTTGCTGGTGGAAGTGTGAAATATTTTTGATTTGTTTGGAGATTGTTGAAATCACTGCCTGATAAGTAGCAGATATATTGTCCCTGAGCTCCCCACCTCTGTTGAGAGAGGGATTTTCAATAATCTCATGAATGGCTTCCCTGATCCCTCTTTCAAACCTAGGTGGATTCCAGTGAATCATCATGATATGCCCAAAAGTTGACAGGGAAAGTTTAAGCATGCTCTGATCTATAGCCAACTCATTTGTATTTCTGATGGCAGAGTTCTCCTCCAATTCCATATTCATTATTCAAACGAATAATTCCCTTCTTTACTGAAAAGCTTTCACATCTTTACATGGTAATTGGGAATACTTTAATTTGGATTATTTTGGCCTCTTAAGGATTGTTTTCTAATTCTTTTGCAACTAACCTTCAGAATCTTGGTCTTCTTATCATTTCTTGGCTGTGGTCTCCATTTGAATTAATAATTGAACCCAGATATAGAAAAAGGTTAATAATTTTGGCATTAAAGTCAGGCCTAGCTTTGTGACAGCCGTTGTGCATTTCTGGATGCCTGGCCAGGTGATGGTAGTGGTGATTCACCTCAATGGGGAAAATATAAATAGTTCAGTCTTGGATTGTGGTAGGGGTGGGGTTACACCACACCCTCAACTTCAGAGATACACTAGACAAGAAGATTTTAATTCTGCCCACTGTCACACTTCTAACAATTGCATAACAGCCAGGAGGCAGTAGAGGATAGGCCAAGAGAAGGAAAAAGATGGTGTTGGGGGGCAGGGAGTCCATTAGTTCTGATCTACCCATTGAAAGTCCATATAAGAGAAACACAGACATTCACCCACCAGTCAAGCACACACAATCCTGTTTAGTAAGCTAACTAAACTAGATAAAAAGGTCAATCTGAATCATGAATTGCACTAATGGTGATGCAATGCTTTCAATTCACCCTACACTTAGGGTGGATGGCAGCGGGTGGAGCAGCTGCAATCAGGCATTTAAGGTGGTGGTGGTGATACTGAGACAATGACCTCTCTCTAAGGCCTATCTAGTGCCTCAGTGGCTGGTTATCTTGGGCCCAACTAGAGGAGTGGTCCAACTGTGACTCATTTTCTCCTTTGGTGAGACCAGCTTAACCATTTAGATTTCTATTTCTAGAATTCAAATCACTTGGTATCTTTGCTTAAAACATTTTGACCCCACAGATGCTGGACAGAATATGAAGGATCCAGGGTAGTTGTGTTCTTCTTTGTGCGTGACAAGTGAGTCTTGGCTTTAGTTTGGTCTTGTTTCAAACTGCACGAATGGCTTGGATTTGGTCCGGAGGCATTGCACATCTTTTATTGAAATGGAATGATAGCCACGCAACATGGTACCTCTTGGGTAAAAAAAAACCCCAATTATGTTTATAAACTGATGGGTTCTGAACTCTCTACAACAAACCAAGAAAAGGACCTCTCTGACCTGGTGGACAGCTCCATGAAGGTGTCAACCCAGTGTGGCGAAGCAGTGACAAAAACAAACTCAATGCTAGGGATCATTAGAAAGACTTTCAAAAGGCTTTTGACAAAGTACCACAACAAAGGCTCTTGAATAAACTTGCCAGTCATGGAATCAAGGGACAGGTCTTGTCCAGGATCAGCAACTGGCTAAGGGACAGGAAACAGAGAGTAGCACTAAGTGGACACTTCTCCAAGTGGAGGGAGGTAAAGAGTGTGGTCCCCCAAGGTTCTGTACTGGGACCACTGATTTTTAACCTCTTCATAAATGACCTAGAAGTAGGAGTAAATAGCGAGGTAGCCACATTTGTCAATGACACTAAATTCTACAGGGTAGTAAAAACTGAGAGAGATTGTGAGGAGCTCCAGAGGGATCTCTTGACACTGGCGGAGTGGGCAAACCAGTGGCAAATGAGTTTCAACATCAGTAAGTGCAGAGTGATGCATGTTGGGGCAAGAAAACAACAAACCTAATTACATTTATAAACTGATGGGGTCAAAACTCTCTGCAAAAAAACAAGGACCTTGGTGTCCTGATGGACAGACAGCTCAATGGAGTGTCCTGCAGCAGTGAAAAAAAAAAGCAAACTCAATACTAGTTATCATTAGGAAGGGTATAGAAAATAAGCCAGCAAGTGTCATTTTGCCCCTTTATAAATCTATGGTGAGGCCCCATCTGGAGCATTGTGTACAGTTCTGGTCATCATACCTCCAGAAGCATATTATGGAATATGAAAAAGTGCAGAAGAGGGCAACCAGAATGATTAGGAGACTGGAACACCTTCCTTACCATCTGAGGCTGCAACGGCTGGGCCTCTTCACTCTGTTGGTGCCTAAAAGGTGACCTGATTGAAGTTTATAAAATCATACACGGTGTGGACAAAGTAGATAAGGAAAAACTGTTTCCCCTATTGCACAACACTAGAATTAGTGGGCACTCCATGAAACTTTTGGGTGCTAGATCTGAAACAAATAAGAGAAAGTAATTCTTCACCCAGAGAATCACTGGTCTGTTGAACTCCCTGCCAGAGGAAGTGGTGACAGCTGTCAGCCTTGACAGCTTTAAGAAAGGATTGGACAAGTTCATGGAGAACAAGGGTATCAATGGCTATCATTATGGATGCCGAAGGACAACCTCTGGGTTGGGAGAGATAGGTAGGATATCTCTCAATGTCATTTACAGGGAACTGTAAGCAGGTGAAGACCTCTGCTTGGGAATAAACTGAAGCAAATGGTGAGCCGCTGTGTGAAACAGAATGCTGGACTGGATGGGCTGTGGCCTGTTCCAGCAGGGCTCTTCTTATGTTCTTATGGGGTTGATGGGAAAGAAGATGTCTCCAAAGGTAGAGCAAAGCTGCTGTTGTATAACCTTCTGTCTAAATATACTGAAACAATGCTTAACCATTAGTAAACGCCTTATTTCGGTTCAGAAAGCTGAACCGTTTATGCTTGTGTTTCATTCTGTTCAAGCAGGATTTCTGGCTTGTAGCGCTCCAAAACGAAATGCCGAGAAAATGGAACTGTGGAACTCTTTGCTTAACTGCGTGGAACATCTTGAAGTCATTTGCGGCAGATTGATAACTATGACAGATTCCATACACAAGGCACAAAAGCAAATAAAATCATGATGAATAAGACTTAGATTAAGCTCAGGGGCTCACAGGATATGATTGCAAATATTTGTCGAAAATGTCAAATTCTGTTTACCAGCTGATGTGTTTTATTATAGAGTCCAAGCCTATTTCCTTTTTTTTTTTTTTTTTTGCTGGATTATCTTTGACAGCCGCTAGATGGCACAACATGTACCTAATCACAACAAAGAAGTACATTTGCTGAATTGTCCCACACTTTGTGAGATCAGCCTGCTGAACATGCTGAAACACTGCAGAATTATTTATTCTAAGCATGGATAGATTTATGCTATGCCTTCTGTTGCTCCAGTACAACTACATTTCCCAGCCTAAATGTCCACATCAAGCCTACCTTACAACACCCATCCTGTGAAGAGAAAAAGCTGACCAATGGGGACCAGAGTTGAACTCATCAAGAATATACCCCAGTGGAGACCTAGAAGAGTAAGTAACCTCAGTGTGCCATGTGGTTCCCCCAGGCATGTCCAACTTTGACCCTCCAGATCTTTTGGACCACAGCTGCCACGGTCCTTTGCCATTGGAAATCCAGGCTTGGAATTCTGGGAGTTGTGGTCCAAAACATCAGGAGGGCCAAATTTTGGACATGCTTGCAAGCTAGTCAATTTTCTCCATCAATGGTCCATGACCATATTGGCCTGTCTCTGTCTCAGAAGTGACTCCTGCTTTAGAATGGAAAGCAAAGAGATTATTCTCTCAATAGAAGTATTCACACACACGCGTGCGCACACACACACATGCACACACACACACACACACACACACACAAAAAAAACCTCTGTATAAAGTTTATTATTATTTATTATTATTTTTCACAGAAGCACTGTATGGTATGCAAACAATATCTATTTTTGCACGAAAAAAATAAATCAATTGATTCTTCACACACACACACACACACACACACACACACACACACACACACACACACACACACACACACACACACACACAATCCTATAATCCCCTGACATACAAATTTTGGCTGGTGATGGGGGATGCTGGAAGTTGGGATTTTTTTTTTAAAAAAATACAATCTCTGATAAGAGGATGGGAAAAAAATTACAGCGTGAGGCCAAGCATTTTGCTTACAACGTGGACAATCACTTGCCTACAAGGCCACTAGAAGGACAGGAGTGTAATTACTGCTTCCACCTCAGGTTTTAGAGCAATGGAGATTCAGTGGTGTGCTACCTTTGACACTAGATATGAGGCCTAGCTGCCACTAGTAGCCACTGAAAGACTTAATTTGCAGGGATGTAGCAAATCCAATTGGATTGACATTGACACTATTGCAGTGAATGGCAGCGATTCTCCCTCTTTCATCACATGTAATTTAGGGACATCGGACAAAATCTCACAAGGTCAAATCTTATATGGGGGCTGATACCCGAAAGCATTGGGCCACCTATCGTGGGCTAGTAGGATGCTGGACTAGCAGACCCACTGATCTGCCACAGTTCTGTTTTTGCATTCTGAGCCTCTGCCCTCAGCCATAAGCCTTATGTTGCATTGAACAGGAACCCTACGGCAAATACTTCTGAAAACCTGCCACACTTTTTTTTCTATTGGCAATGTGGCTCACAGCATTCTATTAAAGGAAACAAGGGCTTGACCGAGCGGTGTTCTCTTGCCCAGTACAATGGCACCGCTGCGCACACCATTCGTCGCTGGCAGGCAGTAGTAGTAAGTATGTATAAGATAAACAAGCTCCAGTGGCAATTTCCTTACTTGGCTTGTTCAGCGCAATAATTACAAGAGCCCTTGCGAAGCTGTTAGTTAAAGATGGCAATCAAGCTGATTGCTCCCCAACACAACTATCTCAGGCCAGTTTTTAATCCCGGTCTTTGCTGGGAGAGAATTGTAGATAATTCGCACTCAGAGAACTCCAACCTGCCCCCCCCCCAAAAAAAAACCTCATACAGGAAATATTTAAGGCCGCCAGAAATTTATCCTTAAATTGTCCTGGGAGGCAGGCAAACTAGAGCTTGAAGAAGAATTATTTTTTGGAAATTCAGCTCTCATAACCCCAATTGCTCTGTGATAACTGCGATTATGGTATGTGTGTGTATGTTGTGTTGTTACAGTCGTGAGTCACTGACTCTTTGTGACCCCATGTCCATGGAGTTTTCTTGGCAGGAATACTGGAGTGGTTTGCCAATTCCTACTCCAGGCGCCTAACAGCACCTGGTATTCCCTGGTGGTTGCCCATCCAAGTACTAACCAGGGCTGACCCTGCTTAGCTTCTGAGATCAGGTGGGATCAGATGTGCTATGGGATAGAAGACAAAAAAAAAATAAAAAATCAATTTTTCAGGATCTGAAGAAGCATCTGCATTTATACTTGCTTCAATATTTGGGTTGTGTGACTAAAACAACAACAACACAGTTCCTCATTTTCTGAATCACTGAGGACATCAAAATAAAAACCTTTTCCAGTAATCTTTCATAAAGATAACTGTTTCCCCTTTGCAAGTGTTGTGTATAACAGCAGAAACGTTCACATACTCCACTGACAAGACCTGGTTTCTGAGGCCAGAGAGTTTGTCCCCTCCTGGTGAAAATGTTTCCACTTTTCCAACAAGCAGGTAAATACCTAAACATATATCAGGTTTTTTTTGGTTCTGTAATTTTTATTGAGATCTCTCAAATAACCCACTGCTCATTTTATATCAGGAAAAATCTCCTTAATAGGAAAAATCTCCTTTTGATTGACAGAAAAGTGGGTCGAAAGAAACTGCAGTTTTTGCACCCCTTCCTGCTCTCCAACTGCATCTCACCCACCCAGAAAAGGGGGTGATCCTGGGGAACAGCAGGGGAGGGGGAGAAGGGTCCCTCTTTCTCATGCCCTCTTTGGGGGTCTCCCTCCTGGATAAGGGTCTCCTGTGCAAACCGCACAGTGCAGGGACAATGGAGGCAAGGAAGAGTCTCACCTCAAGGGAGGAGGGGGTGGAGGAGGCTTCGGCTGCCTAGACAGCAGGGGCAGGGGGCGCTTTCTCATGCTGATCGTTGACAGAAAGCCCTTTCGACAGCAAGAGGCAGGTGGTGCGCGCACACACACCCCAGCACTGGCCAGCCAACCCTCCTGGCATGATGGATGGCAATTCTGGAACTCAAGGGACGCACTTGCCCTGTGACAACTGGCCCAAGTGCAGCGGCTCACCTGCCCAGTGCTGTGCCCTTGCTGGTGCTGCAGGTGCAGCTTCCTGGCAGCCCAGCCCAGCCTCACCTGGGGATCTGCCTTCCTCTCGACCGCTCCACGATGCACGACCCCTGTGCTCCCTGATGACAGCCTTGGAGCTGCTTCAATTGGGCATGAGCACCACAATTCCAGGTGCTGCCAGGGGAGGCTCTGCTGGCAGAAGGGTGCACGCTTTCCCTGACGGAGAACGTGCCCAGCCCAGCCTCATGCACTACCGCCACCAGCGAGCTCCTCAAGTGCTCTCAAACCTCAGTCTGCACCCTGGGGATTTTGCCCCCTGTCCCTTCCAAGCTATGCTAGTGATGGCAAGAGTCAGTTAGGGATGATAGGACATAGAGTCATTTTCTTAGTTTCATATTAGCAGCACAGATTTTACTCTGCAGTAAACTTTATCTATGGAATGTGTTCATTTCTGGAAGCTTGGACTCTGAGCCCTTTCTTCCCTATATTTTTGTTTGTTTTTACCAGATGTGCCCTTAGACTGAATTTGGCTTGCCTTGCCGGGCTTATAGCCTTTGCCCATTGAGGATTTTCTATAAGCATGCACTTCATCTAACATAAGGGCAAGTTCTGTGGACTTTGGGGCATTTCTGCTTAGGGCTTCTTGTTTAAGATCTTGTTGTGGGGCAGAATTCTTTAACTGCTCCATTGTTAACAGATCCAGAACTTCCTGGTGTGTGCCTACCTTGGCTGCTTTGAACCACTGGTCTAAACTGGATTTAATATCAGCCTGCAGTGAGCATGCACTTTCTTGCAAGTTGCACTTCATGCTCCTGACCTTATAACGTAAAGCTTCTGGAGTGTAGGCAAATCTGTGATGGACTAAAGCCAAAAATTCACCCCAAGGCCATCCCACCGCTGCCACCATTCTCGGAAAATGCCCCATCTAACCTGTGATTTACAGCCATATTCCAGCTTCTGCTGAGAAATCAATGGCTTCGATCACAAGGCAAAATCCTGATTCTTTTAACATACCAGGACTTACCAAAAATGATATATTTGAAGGCAAAGTAAACTATGGGCGCTTTTACATGACCCCTAAGATCCGCTGGCCACTTAAATTCGGACCAGAGATCTTGGGGGTTTGTTCCTCTTCCTGCGTTCCCACCCCTCTGCACTCCCTTGCTCCTGTCTGTGTGAGGGGAGGGAGAAAAAAAGGGAGAAAAAAATGCAGGCTCACCTCCGTCTGCTGGTGGAAGCCACCCCGAGCCCTGTCGTCGTCATGATTCCTGTTTCTTAAAGGGGTGGCAGGGACAAAAGAACAAACAAAGCGAGGAGAGCCCGACACTCACTACTTTACATCCGCATCAGAAATTTTTTAGATCCGGAGACCAAGTATTTGAAAAGTGCGCTGGAACGCGCTTAGGTGGGCGTGGTCGTACTTAATTTTTTTTAAAGTCCAGAGCTGGTGGGAAAACATTTTTAAGCTCCGGATCAGGGAGCCCTTTGCCTCAGACTTTAGGGGTCATGTAAAAGCACCCTATAATGAAGATTTATTTCTAAATAGAATGACAAATTCAAATAGATCTAAAATGTTAGTAAATTTCCCCTAAAAACAAAAAGTACTATTCTAAGTAATCTGTCCTAACTCTTTACTGAAATCCATGGCTAAACTAAACAATCCTAAACTCTAACATAAAGAGGAATCATCTTGAAGTGAAGCAAAGCCAGGCAATTGAAGAATAATAATGGCGATTCTTCTTTATGTCCCGATAAGGATTTCTTGCTGTCCCGTCCATGTGATGCTGAAATGTCCAATAAGCATCAGAGTCCAAGCTTCCAGAAATGTATATTTTGACTAACTAACACATTCCATAAATAAAGTCTACTGCAGAGTGATATCTGTGTTGATAATATGAGACTAAGAAAATGATATAGTCTATCCACCCTAATGATATGGTCTATCCACCCTACCCAGAGACCTTTGGGTAGTGGGTGGCATATAAAATAATAATAATAATAATAATAATAATAATAATAATAATAATAATAATAATAATAATAATAATAATAATAATAATAATAATAATAAATAAATAAATAAATAAATAAATAAATAAATAAATAAATTTCCTTACAGTGTGATATAAAGCTAAGCATAGTGAAGTCATCCCTCTCATTTGCAAATCTGAGTGTTCAGGAATGTATCTTGGAGGGAATTGTTTTTGTGAGGACATCTGGACATCTAGATGTCCAGTTTGACCCAGAAACAAACTGAGCTACATCTTTGACTTAGCCCTGTTTTTATGGCTGAAAAGGGTTCAAATCAAAAGATTCACTAGCCCCTTCCCTGCATTCTGCGTCGTATGACCTGGGTGAGAAGTCCCCTAGGTATATTTTCTGACAGCCAAGCTAAGAGTGTCCAACTTGATACAGGCATTTTTATAACCTGAGACTGGGGTTGCAGAAACCAAAGTTAAAAAATACACCGAGTAACCTGAATCTGGAAATGTTTAATGAAAAGACTTCTCCAAAAATTGGCTTAGTGAAGATACTCAAAATATTTACACTATTCAAATGAAAATAGCCACGAATAGATGAAACACCTGTCACTGTGTTCTGCAAAGAGTAAGTTTTCTTTCAGAAATCGTGACTTTTATGAAGTTTTGTTAGATTACTAATAGTTTCCTGGAATTTTTTTTTCTTTTAAAGCTCTCTTAGTGTCTACAGAGTAATATATTCTGCACTAAATGTGATACCTCATTAAAAAAAGGAAATTCTACCTCTCTTCTAAAGACATATATTTTACTAAAATACTTTCCATTAAATAGAATAGGCCAGCTTGACCTGGGGGAACAGGCATAACCTAGTCTGAAACTATGCATTCTGGAAAAGCTGGGTGAAATTCACACTGACCTCTGTTTCTCTACATGACTGCTCTGTGTTGCAGTAGTTAAAAGGAATGACTGCAGTCTGCCCTCTGTTCATCACCTGAGTTTGATCTGAACAGGCTCAGGTAGCCGACTCAAGGCTGATTCAGCCATCTATCTTTCTGAGAGGGGCAAATTGTCCCTTACCTAAGTATGTTATAAATCACCCAGAGTGTACTCTTAACACATCAAGGACATAGCAGCAACAAACTTATGATTTACAAATTATGCACGGTTCCCATGTCTTATTAAAAAAGGTTTCACTTGTTTAAAAAAAAAAGCCAAACTATGAAATTGAAATAAGTAGAAGTTACTGAAAGGTAACAATCCATGTCGGATCAAATTTGAATCATGAATCAAGAAAGTTCAGATTGAAATGCAAATTGTACAAATTTATTTCACTCTGAAATCTGTGAGGCATGAAACATTAACAAAGGAAACCTCTAATATTCTTTTCACTTAATGATGGATTCACAAAGATAGTGCAGCTTTCATGAAACCACTCTCCTTAAGAAAGGCAAAACCTATTTTGCCTTTCTTAAGGAGAGATGGACGGACATACAGACACACTTGATCTTGTTTCTTCTAGTTTGCAGAATGTCCACTACCCTGAATGAAGCCTGTTCTTTCATGCAAGGTATTTAGGGGGAAAATGCTTTTTTTAAATGAAGCAAAAATGGTAGAATTGACATCCTTAACAGTGAGAAAGGAAACATTAGGCTTAACAAGAAGTGGTTGTGAGACAGGCTCCCAGTTTGACTTGGATGGGAATGATCCTAACTGTCGGAATTTGCAAACCAGTTTGGGTGAATGTAAAATCAGTCATCAAGCAAGTCATGACCAACCTGAATTAAACTGAGTGGCAGTTAGTTAAAAATCTGTGCATGCGTGTGTGTTTTTAGAAATAAACCTTTCCAAGTGGTCCTTTATTCTCCCCACCCCTACATTGATATCACTCTCCTCAGAGACTTTCTATCAATATGATACTATACTTATTTAAGAGGGAAAAACTATTCAATTTTCAGGGACAGAAGATTTATTTATTTATTTATTTATTTATTTTTTATTTATTTGTATACTGCGCTGATTTCCCAAGAGGGAACTCTGGGCAGTTCACATAAAAGACATAAGAAATCCAAGAAACAATAAAGATGAAATAAGATGTGGAATCTTTAACTCTTGGAAGCAAATAGAATTTCTTATGGGAGGTCCTTTCCCAATCTAAGCCAAAATGGACAAAGTCTACTTGAGCTTATACTAAAGTTGTCACTAGGGAGAGGGAGGGGGGCATTTTTGTCTGCCTTAGATTTGCCTCTTTACATGTAGCTCATATTCTGCAGAATCATGATTCTTTCTCCTCATCCTCTGAAGAACCTCCTTTTTTGGTTCTGGGAATTTTTAAAAAAGGTGCCCAACAACATTCCTCTAGCGTAATTCACTACCAATAAAACTTAAGATGTTCCAGTGCCATTCAAATTCCACTGTGTAAACTTCCAAAACTCTCTCTATTCATATACAATATAAGCCCCCAAGTACATTAGGTTAAGATTTGTGCCATTGTAGCAACGGATCAACCATTTTCTATTTGATCCATAGTATGTCATGGTATCACAGAAGAGTGAACCAAAAGAATGAAGTTCTTTCCTGTGAAATTCTTGTCTGAACCTGGACCAAACACACAAACTGATCGTTTGGTGTGGTTGGGTTTTTTTTTTTAAAGAAAAACAAGCAAACAGTCACAACAGAAAATGATCTAGAAGGTAAAGGAGTAAAGAGATGATTTTATCTATTATTTTTGTACTTCCCTCCTTGCTACTTTAGCAATGGTCTGGGAACCAGAGGCTGATTTATGGACTTCCTCTGTAACTTGAAATGAGAGGGAACTGATAAATTTATGGATATTAGATTTATTGATGGCTAGAAGTTAGAATGCCTAGAGATCATCTCAAGAATGTGAGGCAGGTAACTGTTGGTCATTAGCTGACAGAATGATCATTTTTTGCTCTGATTTAGCATGACTCCTCTGCATGGTTATGCTCTAAGTCATCTACATCCATTTTGTTGAATTTGGTGAGCAGTGGTTCTCCAGGTTTCAGAGAAGACTTTGTCCAATCATATCAGGATGCCCTTGCTATTCCTTGGTGACCTCCCATCCAAGTATTAACCAGGCCTTACCTGGCTTAACATTGGAAATCAGTAGACATTGGATGCATTCATGGTGGTGAAACTATCTTGCATTGACTATTGGTTTGTTTACTATGGTGTACTCTCAAAGGCATGATTCCTACTGGGATGTTGTGCACAGAGTGATGGACTAATACTCTGGAGAACATGGTTCAAGACCCCCCTCAGTCTTGGAAACTCACTGGGGGGGGTGCAACTGATAAAACCAATACTAAAATATCTCACTTCCCTTGAAGCCCTGTCATTTCTGACTTGAATGAATGAATACTTTATTGTGGTCAATGACCAAATCCAAAGTACATATATATAAAAATAGCACCAGTTACAGCAAAACAAGGAAGAACAAGGGAGGGGAAATATCATACAAATTGAGCCAGCTTAAATTGTGAGTGCTTGAGCAATTGTTGAAACCTCCTGAGCACGAATTATAATTGCTGCCACACAAAACTTAGCTACATTAGACAGCATGCTTGAATTAGGGCATTCTGCAGTGTATATATTTTGCCCTGACAACAGGAGGCGGGTATAAAATGCCTCTGGCCGTCCAGGGAATTTCTTAAATAAGGAACAATAAGTTTTTCCCTAATTTCATCATGTAAGGGGCAGTGCAGGAGTACATGTGCCAATGTTTCAATTCTATCTGTCCTGCAGAGGCACTTACAATGAGAATAGGGAATCTTGGAATTTTCCCTCTTGTATTGCAGATGGCAGAGCATTCATCTGAGCAAGTGTAAAAGCTCTGTGTTGATTCTTTGTTAAATGAGCAAAGAAATAGTTAGCTGGTTTGAAGGGGATCAATGCTGGATCAATTGATATGTTATTAGAGATAGCCCCCAAATCATGATGTCTCTCTACCTCCAAGATGCGTTGCTTGAGGATTTGCTTAGCCGTCTCATAGCCTACTTGTATAAGGCACTCCATTGAGAGACCATATGTTTTAAGTTTAAGGGATAGGGCTCTCTTCCATGTTGAGTGGTAATTGTCTACAAATAGTAAAGAGGTTAGGGTTCTTGGGAGAAAAATTAATTTCAGCCAAAAAATGAAGATGGCTAGCCAAGCCCTAACTTCCACTTTCATGGATCCCACTTCTAACCTCAGGGCTGCATTAGGCACCCAACAGGGTACTTGTAGGATAGCTCTCAAAAATTTTGATTGAACTACTTCCACGGATGTGAAAGAAGGATAAGGGCCCAATTGTGCTCCATAAAGAAGTTGGCTGAGTGGTTTAGCTTGAAATAGTTTCAAAGCTGCTGGAACATTTTGCCCCCCTCTGGTATAGAAAAATTTTATTATCGCAGAGGAAGCTCGCTGAGCTGATTGAGCAGCATGTGCTGCATGCTCCTTATGTGATCCATTGCATTGAAGGGCCACTCCCAGATATTTAACAGTCCTTGTTTGTTCAATGTTATGGTTATCTATTGACCATTTATAGGCCTTTGGTCTTTTAGCAAAAACCATAACTTTTGTTTTTTCATAACAAAAGGGGGGGTGCAACTGGTAAAACCAATCCTAAAATATCTCACTTCCCTTGAAGCCCCTGTCATTTCTGACTTGATGACATAGAACATGCTGGATTTCCAGGAACTATGATGGCAGAGCTATAAGCTGTCAGATGATCCAGGGGCTGGTAGCCAAGAGACTAAACCAAGGAGCTACAACTGAGAAACATACTTGAGCACATGAGAGGCAACAGACCGGTTGATAAAAAAAAGTTGCCCAAAGTGAAGATCAAAAGGATATCCATTCGTTCCATGTATGGAACTCAACCAGACTTCTAGCTGAGTGTTGCTTCAATGCTAGCCATGGGACAATGCTATTCTCCTTGGAAATTGAGAACAGCAAGCAGGTTGTAGGTGGCAGGGTATGTGTGCAGAATAGGAATGGGCATTTTGTTTTGGAACCAGTAGGTTACAAAACAAACCACACGAGCCGAGGTGGTCCTTGGAACCAGCTGATACAAGCAGATCCAATTGCTTTACCTTTCTCTGTCTCGTGCAGGGTTAAAATCCAACTGCTGGCCAAGATGATGAAGCATGCTGTGACATCATCTGTGCTAGATCTATGATTTGGCCAATCAGGAGCTGTGCAGGGACAGGCATCATCCCGCCTCCCTCTCTGATTGGCCAGCAGTATGAAGCAGGAAAGATAATGTCACAGCGTGCTTCCTCGTTGGATGACAGAGAAAGGTAAAGCAATTGGATCTGTGTGTATCAGCCGGTTCCGAGGACCACCTGGGCTTGCATGGTTCATTTCATAACCTACTGGTTCCAAAACGAAATGCCCATCCCTAATGCAGAACACAATGCTCAGTCCATCAACAGACAGAGACAGATGAAGAGTGAGTTTAATGAGAATGGTCAGGACAGCCACCCTCAGATTGCCCAAAGAGTATCATTATTCATCTTCTGACTGGAGTGTACCTGAAAACCATAAAGAGTTGTCAGCTTAAGCTGTGTCTCAGCCCTTCCTATCCAAGAAATCTGAATAGCTAGCTTGTAAGAGTGGTGCAGTTCTTGGCATTAAGGAACTTTATTGAGAGTTTTTGTGGGTCTACAACCTGATAAGCTTTTGAGTGGAGACCAACAGCAGGTGAGAGAGGAGATGGCATGAAGGGTTTGGTAGAGGACCCAGGTGGAAGGTCCAACAGCTGCATTCTTTCTGACATTTAGGAGCTGGCAATCCAAGTTAGGAAACATTTATGAGATGGTCTTGCTAAAGTGCCCAGGTTCCTAAAGGCCAATTTGCAACTAAATATCAGCAAAACTAAGGAGATGGTGTTGGACTTCTGGAGGAAAAGAGAGGAATTTGCTCCACTGTACATCATGGGAGGCTGAGTCGTGAGAGTCTCCTCCTTTAAATTCCTGGGAGTTCATTTCAGTGAAGATCTTACCTGGAAAATTAATACAACCCAGGTGGCCAGGAAGGCTCAACAGAGACTCCATTTCCTCAGGCTCTTGCAGAAGAACAATGTGAAACAACAATTGATGACCTCCTTCTACTGGTCTACAATAGAAAGTGTCCTTACGTACTGCATTACAGTCTGGTATGCTGGTTTGACAACCGTGGACAGAAAGACTTTACAGAGGGTAGTGAACACAGCACAAAACATCATGGGCTGTCCCCTGAGTCCACTGGATGACATCGCCAGGGACCGCTGTCTTAGGAGAGCAAGGAAAATCATCAGGGATAACTCACACCCCAGTCAGCACTTCTTTACTCTCCTACGCTCGGGTAGGAGATCCAGAAGTATAGCAAGCTGTACCAACAGGCTAAAAAACAGTTTTTATCCATGGGCTGTTCAACTGTTAAATGAAACGTGATAACTCGTGATAGACTCATGGGGGCTGGCGACTTGTGCAGCAAGCACACAGAGTGAAATCGGACTGAATGGCTTTTTAGTGGGATGGTGTTGGGGAGGGAGAGAAGGAGGCTCAGCCAATTTCACTGTACACTGGTTGTACAATGACAATAAAGGTTATTATTATTATGAAGAGGACACAAAATAGCAGGCCACAGTCCTGATTGACTGGGTGAGGGCTGAAACCATCAAAAGAGCTTATATCAGCAATGGATTTTTCTCTGTGGGCTGACTGTGTGAGTTGTGTTCTGGGAGCTGTCCAGGTCCTGCAGAATGATCCTGAACCTTTGCCAACCAGAGCTCAGACCTCTTTCTTTAATTATTACCACCTGCCACCTCCTGACCGCCTCTAGATTCACATATGTCTTGCCCGCAAGCTTTAAGCGACCATGAAAGGATGTGGAGATGGGAATGCAGATGACGGACTTGGAGAAGAAAGAGGAAGAAGGACATCTCATCATCTCCATTTCATCACATTCAAAAGAATGAGTCAGCTTTCCAGGAGCCAACCTGGCAATGTCAGCACACATGAGGAACGCTGATCCCATAGAGACAGAAAAACATCTGTCTGCTAAGCTTGAAGCTGGCCATGTACTTCAAGGGAGGAGCTTGTTCTCTGTTGCCACTGCTGTGTCCTGGTCAGGAAGCAACACCAGCAGGAGGCCTTGCATCATTTCTGCCAGAACTCTCTTTCACGTGCATACATCCACGAGAGATGATATACAGTAAACCCCCACCTATTGCAGGGGTTAGGGACCCGACCCAACCCGCAATAATTGAAAATCTGCAATATGCGGATGCTGGGTCAGGTTGGGACTGGGGGCTCTTGTACTTACCCCAGGCCTGGTGATGCCCCAAATGGGCCTGCAAGGGGCTTTCCAGTCCCCCAGAGGCCCCAAAAGTGCTTTCTAGTGATCTGGAGGTCACTTCTGGTTTACCGGAAGTCACTTCTGATTTGTGGGGAAGCACTTTGGGGGCCTCCGACGGGCCTGGGAAGGCCTTTCCTCCTTACCCCAGGGGGCCTTTTTTTTTATATACTGCGGACCAGCGGTATACCAGGACTGCAGTATATGAACTGTGAAAGGGCGGGGGACAACTGTACTTTTCTTTAACAGGATTGATACTTGTTATTCTAAGGACGGTATCATCTGCCTACGAAACTGTCCTCCCTACTATGAACTACATTGGCCCCGTGTCTAACAAATGGTTTGTATAACATAAAATCTGTACAACATAAGAAATTCTGGAGATAGGGGAAATTTGCTTAACAGAATCGTCTGTGGGGTGAATCCGTACAACATAAAAATGGTCGCGATGAGGGATTACTCCATTTTCAATGCATTCCTATGGGGAAATTGTATAAAGAAAAAATTGCTTAACATTATTTTATTTGGAATGCATTCATTCCTTTATACAAGATACCACTGTACTGTGAGATTCACTGAGTGAAAAGCATGATGCACACACATGGTCTTATTCAACACCACCTAATTGTACTATTTTCCCCAACCCTTTCCAGACCCAATTCAACAGGATAGTTATTACTGAGGGCCTTTTCACACGACCCATAAGATCCGCTGGCCACTTAAATTCGGACCAGGGATCTTGGGGGTTCGTTGCTCTTTCTGCGTCCCCACCCCTCCGCACTTCCTTGCTCCTGTCTGCTGAGGGGAGGGAGAAAAAAGAGAGGGAAAAATGCAGGCTCACCTCCAAAGCCACCTGGAGCCCCCTGGTTGTCCTGATTCCTTATCTTCTTTTTTTTTTTTGCCTCCCGCCCCTTCTCTTAAAGGGGCGGGAGGCAAAAAAAAAACCAAACAGAAGCGAGGAGAGCCCCACACTCACCAGATTAAATCCGGACCTGGGGATTTTCACCCTCCTAGAGCAGGTACAAGTGCGCTGGGATGCGCTTAGGTGGGCGTGGTCGCACTTAATTTCCTGCAAACTCCGGAGCTGGTGGGGAAACAATTGTAAGCTCCAGAGCTGGCAGCCATTTGCTGCAGAGTTTAGGGGTCGTTTACAAATACCCTTAGAAAACTGCCATTGATTTGAAAGTAGGATATCTGAAGGATGATCCCATGACTCTTCCAGTAAGTCATGGCCACCTTCTAAAATTCTGTCCTGCATTCTGTCATCAAGCAATTTGTGCTTAATGGGGACAAGGGACCACTCTGACAGAGAACCCTTTCTTTTATTTTCATTAGATCGATGACAAATACATTTTTGATCTAACATGTTTTAATGGGTTTAGCTGTGTTTGTTTGCATGTTCTGTTCTAGCTTTGAGGGATCTCACTGCAAAGATTATTAAGCATATTACAACCTTTTTAAAGAGAGAGGTACAGAAGTATTTATTTAAAAATATACTGCATATACTTGAATATAAGTCTAGTTTTTCAGCCCTAATTTTGGGCTGAAAAAAGGGGCCCTCGACTTATATTCGGGTCAGTACTTTTATCCACTGAAGCAAGTGCTTGGGTTGGTGGCTAAAAGTCATTTTAAATATTGTGCGCCGCTTCTGCTGACCCCCCCCCCGCATTACGGGGGAGCAGCGTGCAATGTTTAAAATAACTTTTAGCCACTTAGGCCAAGTGCTTGGTTCATAGCTAAAAGTCATTTTAAACTCCATGCACCACTTCTCCTGACCCACCTCTGCATCACAGAGGAGCGGCGTGCAATGTTTAAAATGACTTTTAGCCACCAAGGCAAGTGCTTGCCTCGGTGGCTAAAATTCATTTTAAACATCACACACCTCTCCCCCAGCTCACAAAGGAGGAGCTGCCAGGCACTGCTGCATTTCCCACCCTAGATTTATACTCAGGTCAATAAGTTTCCCCAGTTTTTTTGGGTTAAATTAGGGGCCTCACTTGTACTCGGATCAACTTATACTTGAGTATATATGGGTAAGTAGATTTCAGAGAAAATTCCTGACACAGAAGATAAAATTCACCTAGGGTGGGATTTATGAATGCATAATTTCTTTCCAATGTTTTTGCATAATTTTTTTACTCCAATCAAGTCAAGAACTGAAAAATAATAATTTCCCCATAGTAGATAAGCTATAAAGTTTTGATGAACAGTAATTGAAACCTGTGATGCAGGGCAAAACCATCTGCTCTGCTGCTTTAAAGGCAGCCCATAAGGCAGCAGTTCCTACTAATTGAAAATTAATATTTCAGACACTTTTTATAAAAGATTTTTCATTCAGGCTACGTTCAACTAAAGAAAACAACAAGAAAAGAATCCACAAGTTGGAGATAGCAGAAGAATTGCTTAAGAAGTCTTCTAAATGTAAAGTGCAAGGCTGAGCATTTGTCACAAGTTCCCTGATTGGAAATATGAGCCACTGAAATCCTGACTGAAGTGATGTTGTTAAACAATGGCAGAAGCTCTGTTGTGCAGTTACAGAACTGTCAGAACTTTTGGAGACTAATTGCCTGTCATGAAGTATGGGTTGAAGTTAATGATTAAAAAAAAAAACTTCAACCTTAACAACAGAGTTTACAGTGAATGACCATCTCCCATAAGGAAAGCTAAACAATGTAAAGAGAACTAGAAAATAATGAAAAAAACATAGACCCACTCAATTCTGTAGAAAAATAGAATATTTGTTTTGTAGACAAAAAAAGATAATATATACATTAAACACAAAAATACAATGCTTGATACTCAGCTCTATATAAACAACTTAAAACAGTTCTATACCTTGCTTATACTCAGCAATCCCTTTCACAACACAATGAAAGAACCCAGAACTGTAACTTAAACTTTAAATGTATACTACTAGGAAAGTATAACCCTCAACTTTAGCAAATAAGTATACAGCGTAGGCAGAAAATAATACACAACAAATAGCTCAAACAGAGCTAGCAAGTTAGTATGACTGAATCCAAGCAGATTCAGCGAAGTGTAACTCCAGTCCAGAGCCTTTCCTTAAATACATTTCTGGCTGTTTGATTACCCACACCTGCCCGATGCAGAACAGAAACCTCAGTTTGATTGCCTCACCTGTATTGCCACACCCCAAACACTCCTATAGTGTCTTTTAGCAAAGAACAGGTAGGCCAACTTCATTCACAATATTTAATTTATATTTGTTTTAAATTTTATAAAAACTCATCATTGCCTTCAGTTAGGAAGCATCTGCATGCCACAAATCATGTCTACAAAGATACCTTAGGGAAATGAGAATCCCAAAGTTATACCTTTAGTGCAAACAAGACATTTTCAGCCAATATTTATTTATTTGACTCATGCCACCTTTCTCGTCTGACTCTTATACCACCTTTCTCGTCCTAGGGCTACTCTGGATGGTTTACAACATAAAATCTCAACATAGTAATAACAATACATTTAAATAACCAAAATACAAACAACATAATATAACAATATAGAACCATATAAACCAGCCACAATAAACTAAAACAAATGTAGAAATAACCAAGCAGTGAATCGAGTAGCAAGAAATTAGAGACAAGCAGTGAAAAGCCAATGCCCCACTCACCAATCGATACAGACTCCTCTGTTCCTCCTCTTTGGCTGTTCAGCCACTTCCCTGGAGCACTGGCATGCCTGTCCTGCCTCCTTGTCTAACTGGGAAAAAGTAACTTTTTTTGGACTATAGCACCTACAGTCTCCAAGTCAGCATGCCCACTGGCTGGGTCCTCCTGGATTTTCAGTGCCAAAAAGTACCCCCACCCCCACCACCACAAGCTTGTGATCCTTCTGTTATTTTCTTTACAATCCCATGCTTAAACACATAATCTTATTTAGACTCTTATTTTTCCATCTGCTTATCTTGTCATATTACTTTATCCCAACCCTAAACCTCCTCATTTAACTCCATATAATCCTGACCACCAGTACCAGCTTTTCGGCACACAGTGCTACTTTAATTTTGTTTAATAAATGTTGTTTTAAGAGTTCAAATGTTATTATTTATTATTCTAGCAGAGAGGATTAAGTCTTCCTCCAGTCAGGTTTTTAAATTTAAATTCAGCTGCTCCCAATGTAATTTCTTCTGTCTCTTCCCTAAACATTTGGGGAGCACTGCATTGGGGGCGGGAGTCGATGTAGTTGAAAAAACAAACTGGAGGAGGTTTTACCAAGGACGGAGAATTGAGTTATGGGACCTGCTGTCAAATTGGACTTACGTCATGCCAATGACTCAATTCAAACTTAACTTGGGCCACACCCCACTCCCGAATGACTCGGGTTCAACTTGCAACTTGGAACCCAACCACACTTTCCCTTTTGTTCAACTTCGTGGTGGTGGGGGCTCCTTGTGCTTCTTTGTATGTAAAAGGGTATTCTTTCAGAGACAGATTCTATGCATTATCCAGTTTAACCCAATACACATTGGACAAGAAGAGGGGATCTCATCTCTTATGTTCAAGTTGTTTTGTTGCAGAGTAGCAAGTTAGGTGGGTTAGGAAGGCAATGGGTGAGTCCCAGGTTGCTAACATTTACATAAGAACATAAGAACATAACAACAGCCTTGCTGGGACAGGCCACGGGCCATCCAATCCAGCATTCTATCTCACACAGTGGCTTACAATTTGCTTCAGGGTATTCCCAAGTAGATGTCTTCACCTGCTTACGATTCCCCACAAATGGTATTGAGAGATGTTCTGCCTATCTCTCCAACCCAGAGGTTGTCCTTCAGCATCCCTAATGATAGCCATGGATACCCTTGTTCTCCATGAACTTGTCTAATCCTTCCTTAAAGCTGTCAAGGCTGACAGCTGTCACCACTTCTTCTAGCAGGGAAGCAAAGCAAAGTGTTCTGCTTATATACCGCCCCATACCACTACAAGTAGTCTCTGGGCGGTTTACAATTGTTAATTACAGTGTGCAGGCTACACATTGCCCCCCCCAGCAAGCTGGGTACTCATTTTACCGACCTCAGAAGGATGGAAGGCTGAGTGAACCTTGAGCCTGCTACCAGGGATTGGACCCAGGAATACCATACACCATGGATCCTCTGGGTAAAAAAAACATACATTCTCTTCTTTGTTTGAGATCTAGCACCCAAAAGTTTCATGGATTGTAATTTAATGTGCATTTTGCTGGTGGTCATCTGGAGATTGAGAAGGCAGAGGCTGCTCTGTTTGAATCATGAGTATGTGCCAGGTTTGGGGTTGGGGAGAAGATGGAAGTGGTTGGCTCCTTTAGCTCTGGCGAAGAGTGCCAAGATGCTTCCGTCATCCAGAGAGAAAGAGAAGTAAATTGTTCTCCAGGAGATGCTCTCCTGAGTTTGTCAGTTCTCGGAAGTTCTGAGGAAATCTCATGAAATGTAAGGCGTTGACCAACAAAATGACAAGAATGATTTGGTATAGCAAAGTGTTTCTTTTGTGGCATTGGCTCCCTTCTCAGGATCAAAACAGATGTAATGCAGACGATCCAAGAATAGATCTCTAAATGAATGGGAGAGGGTGATATTTTCCAGTGCTGGCCAGAGAATTATGGGAGTTGCGATGCTTCTAGAAGGCAGGGTGTAGAAAGTTGAAGTGAGCACCAGGGAATGGGAGGGAGAACACAAGTTGTGAAAGACTGCAGACAACATACAGGATATGTGAATAACTCTGTGACCTGGTGCCTCTGCACCTTTACTCAAGAGTAATCAGAGATGGCAGGCAGGGGGCGGTGGCAGGCAATTTGATGCCCCCTAATTGCCATGCCCAGGGCACCTCACCCCCTTTGCCCTCCCCACACCACGCCCCTGACCTTGAGTCCAAAATGGAGACATCCTGATGAGACAACAGCACCTCCAGATACATGGCCAACCTCAACCATATTTTTATTGTTCTGTTTCAAACACTATTAAAAACACATATTAAGCAATGCCTTCTAGATCTAGTTGACACTAGAGGCTACATGTTGAAACTCCCCCAAATAATTATATAATTTGAATGTTATTTATCTAGGACCGCCATGTCTCATGTTTGAATATTATTTAAAAGAGCAGAGGGTGGGAGTATGCTTTAAAATAACCTCAAGCAATTTTTGGTTATAAGCAAATAATTAGCTCTTTCCATGAAGGAGATTAGTGTGCTGGAGCATTAATAATATGGCTTCATTTGCCACTCTTATCCAGGGGAAAAGTCAAGGAGATTCAACCAACCCTGAGTGTTTAAAGAAGGTTCTAATCCTCAAATTTTCTTGCTGTGTAAAGAAGAAAATCGCACAACCAGGTGCCTTCTTTTCTTCACTCTCCCTTTTAAGATGGAGAATTGGTTCTGCTTGGACTCCGTGTGGCAATAGATGTTTTGGCAGGGCACAAACATGATGCCCAAAGTATGGGAAGGTTATGTGAGAGGAGCTGGTGGTTACCTAGCAACTACACCCAACACATTGACTGCCTGTTCAGTGGTTAATCCAGCTTTCCCTTTCACAGGGAACAGCAAAATGGCTGCCCCGTACCATTCTACATAGCACCATGGTGGTGTTGGTGGGGTTGGGCATAACTCGGGCTTCGACCCAAACTGCTGACCTTTGGAGGATCCCAAATGTTGCTGCTGGGAAGCCAAGAACCAGTTTTGACTGTGTTTGCTTCTTCCAGCCATTGCTCTGTGGGCAGAAAGAAAAGAAAAGCAACCAATATGGCTCCTGTAATAATCATCTTGGAACAGGTGAGCTGGAAGAGACTCCTGTGGCTCATCCAGCTCCTGTCAAGCTGGCACAGTGGGGGACTCAACTCCCAACGTCTAGCTCCGCAGCCAGAGACCTAAACCACTCAGCTGTCCAGCAGCTGTGTGCTGATACCCAGATGTTCCATCTTAAGAACATAAGAGGAGCCATGCTGGATCAGGCCAAAGGCCCATCTAGTCCACTTTCCTGTATCTCACAATGGCCCCACCAAATGCATCTGGGAGTGCACGGGACTAGATCTCTGTCTCCTGATACCACTCCTCTGCATCTGGCCCTTGAAGTACCCTGGTTTTAAGTCTGGAGATGACACATCTTCATCATGGTTTGTAACCTTTTCCTCCAAGAATCTGTCCAATCCCCTTTTGAAGGCATCCAGGCCAGATGCCATCACCACCTCCGGTGGTAGGGAGTTCCACAGACTAACAACACGCTGGGTAAAAAAAATATTTTCTTTTGTCTGTTCTCATTCTGCCAACCCTCAGTTTGAGTGGATGTCCCCTTGTTCTGGTATTTTGTGAGAGGGAGAAGAGTGTCCTTCTATCCACTTTACTCATGCCCTCTGCATTATTTTGTATGTCTCAATCATATCCCCCCACCCCCGAGGCACCTTTTCCCCAGACTAAAGAGCCCCAAATGTTTTTCTGTCCTTTTTTTTGCATGTGCCATTAGCATATGACATGAGTTTAACCAAGAGGGCAGCAAAACCCCAATGGCAAAGTTACGAGTTATAGCTCTGATTGTAAATACTAGATTCTGTCCCCCAAATGGCAAAAAGGTTAAAGACAATATCTGTCTTCTGACATTCCACCACCTCTTTTTCTGCAAACATACAGATTGTCAGGTTCCAGCATCCTTTTTTTTCTGAAAGAATATACTGTATAACCATTTCAGGTCAGCTGCCATTTACTATCATACTGCAGGGTATATTAAAACATGCATGGGAAAACTCCAGACCTTGTAGGAATATTTTCTTGAAGGAAGATCTAGACAAGGAATTAAATTGCTGGGCCATTAGATTGCGGCATGCCTTCAACACAAAACATGATTTCTAGAGTGCTAAGAGATATGTGTAAGATTGCTTCAGGATTATAATTATATAATTATTTATAATTATGTATATAAATAATCATCTCAGTTTCTTCAGTTTCTTATTGCCTTCTTTAACAGTCTTGAGGATGGCTGTTAGTAACACATAGTACACAGTCTCAAAGTTGTTCATTTAAACACATATATTTAAAAACTTAACCTGGTGTTTATTGACTCATTTTAATTTTAGTATACAATGGTCACCTACCCCATTGTGGTTCATATATTATGGTCCCAGTATATTGCAGATTTTTTTCTTGAGAAAAGCACACTTCCAAAGAATGGCTTTTATCCCTCTCCTGACACCACAGCAAGCAGAACTTGGGTTGCTCCTCCTGGTGCACGCTTCCAAAGAGAGACTTTTAACCCCCTCCTGATACCTCAGCAGACCTTGGGCTCTTTCTGGAAGCGTGCACCAGCACCAGCATCCCCATAGCTGTTTGCTGAGGTGTCAGGAGGGGGTTAAAAGCCACTCTTTGGAAGTGTGGGCTGCCAGTAGGAATGCAAGGTTTCTTTGCTGAGGTGTCAGGAGGGGGATAAAACCCTCTCTTTGGAAGCACATGCCAGCAGGAGCAGCCCAATGTCAGTTTGCTGAGGTGTCAGGAGGCGTTAAAAGCCTCTCTTTGTAAGTGCACGCCAGCAGGAGCAGTCCAAGGTCAGTTTGCTGAGGTGTCTGCATTTCATGGATTTTCCTTCATCGTGGGTGGGCCGGATACTTAACTCCCACGATAAACAGGGGAGTACTGTATTGGTGTTTTGTTTCAGGACAGCCCCACAAATCTGATCAGAATATGATGGTGATGGTGAAAGCAGAGATAATACCATTTAAAATTTAAAGCAACAAACATTTCAAACAACAAGAAAAAGCAAGAAGACGGAGAAAAATTACCAAATTCATAGAACAAAACAATCTTTTGGCACCTTAAAAACCAGAACAGTTTATTTGGGGGATGTAACCTGCTTCTTCTGATGAGTGGGGGAAGACCTATGTAGACTTTTATCCAGGCAAGGAGGGGTCATGGAAAGAAAGTGGTGGGGCAGGTCCAGCAAAATGATAGTCTTTCTAGTGGATGTTAAGAGTTGTTAATGGTCCACGGGGAGCATTAGGTACCAAAGGCACCTAATGTCCTTGTTCAAACCAAGAGAGAAAAAGCTGAATCTCCTGATATCTTTTTGTTCACCCAGTTTCTTTCAGAATCTGCCCTTGAAGTTCATATATTTTAATAAGATCCTAATGACACTTAACTGAAATTCCGAACAAATAAGGCAGAGCAAACCACACTCTTGGGTGCTATATTGCTAGCTTTTCAAATAAACAATGCACACACAATTAACTTTTCAAGAATCTGAGTTGTCATAACGGGCACAAAAATTCAATAATCTAAACAGATCCAATATGTTAATACACACAAATACGTCCTCTGAGGTCAGTATACCAATAGGTATTGCTTGAAGAAGCATCCCTTTGAACTCCAAAGCCAAGCATTTGGTGTCAGAACGTCTTTTGTACAGGACAAAATCATAAAGGGTAGTAGTTCCAATGAGAGAAGCCATAAAACCATGGAATAGTACACAGAAATAATACAGAATGCCCACTACAAAGAGTTTTGCCTTTTACTCCTCTCTCCTCCAAGCTAGCCCTAACTGGCCAAACTAGACAAAACATTCTTTGTGTCTTTATTTTTGGAGACATTTAATATACCTTCTGTTGTGGTCTTGTGGATAAGATTTATTATCACCAAACCTTTTTTAAATCTGGGTATATGCATATTACACAGTCTTATACCTGTTTAATATCTTTAGCACCTTTCTACCCATTTTCTTGGCATCTAGGAGACAAATATGTGCTCATACAAGGAATCTCTGGCCAAAATGGGTCTCACCCTGCAGGTCAGAAGATCCCAACTGAAGAGATGACCAAAACAACTCTGGAAGAACACCCATGACAATGACAGGGAGTTGTCCCTGGTTCACCCAGACCAAGCCTGTGACTGTGCAAAGTGGAGGACAAAAACCAGAATAGTGGACCCTGCCACTATTAGTGGCATAAACACTAAGAAAAAAGGAGGACTACTTTTCTACCTATCATAGTGTTTGGAATTTGGTTATTGTCTTTCTAATGCAGAGAAAATTATGGAGAAATCTGCCCTGTCAAACCTATTCCTTTGGGAAGAAAAAATGATCAATACAGATGCTCCTTGAACATAAGGGCAACCCCCCTGTCACTTACAGTGCATGGCTTTTTATGTACCTAAGGTGTATAGAGCTACATCTCTGTCTTTGGAGAGCAGAACAAACGGAGGACAGAGGGCATGAGGCTGACAAAGGAAGCAAAAGGCAGAGCACACAATCCAGTCTTGCTGAAACTTTTCCAAGTCTGATCCTGTTGCATTGTGTGGCAGCTGGATCGTCTTAAAGGACAAACCTATGCTGACCACATTACAGTACAGTAGGACCCCTGTATCCACTGATTCATTATCCACTGAATCAGTTATCCATGGTTGGCAGAGGAAAAAATTAAATAAGCTGTTGTCACAAACAGCAGCCATAAAGCAAGCTACTTTCTCAAGACAGCAGTCATAAAGCAAGCTACTGTCAGGAAACAGCAGTTTGGGGGGTGGGCGGGCAGGCGTTCTCTCTTATCCACTGTTTTCATTATCCACAGGAAGGCCTGGAACCAATCCCCAGAAGATACTGGGGTCCTACTCTACTTTAATTGGAAAATGATTAAGACATGGAAGCCTGTGGCCTAATCTATTTTCCCAAGGAAACCCATTAGTTAATCATGTCTGCCTTTAGAACTTGTTGGTTTATGGCTGGTTTTTAAAATAAGGTCGTGCATTAGAA